>VZRU01009613.1:251819-264319 GCA_013398155.1 Pedionomus torquatus | reverse complement strand
TGACACAAACTTTGGACATGCTGCAGGGGAAATGGGCTACAAAGGGAGAGCTGATGTGCAGGGAGTCTTTCTCTTATGAGCAGAAGCACCTATGTATGCCACTTAGTTGTGCGCTCTCCACTTACATTGTTCCTCTAGCCTGCCATAGATATGTGTGCTGGCGTGTTGCAGGGATCAGATTATGAACAGGGAGACAGAGTGGTACAGGCACATAGATGCAGTCCCAGATACTGATTAATCGGGTGCATTCTGTAGGAACAGTGGCTAACTACCAGTGCCTGTCCGGGACAGTTTCAGGAGGCTCCAATAATTGCAAATGACAGACTCAGCCAGCATGGAAGTGCTCGGTTGGCATGTCTTGGGCTGTGTCTGTCAGTGCTAGCTTTCCAGGAGCTGCTCAAGGGTGGATAGTGTCTCCCTCATAACTCCGTGGGGGAGTGTGATGTGAGCAATAACTGAGGGAGTATAGATTAATACAGAAAATTGCTAGTTAACTATTGCTGCATGTCAGGGAATTGTGCCTTGCCTAACTGCCCCTGGGGGGGCATTTTCACTCCTCTTCTGAGATCATAGGTGCAATGGCATCCAAAAGTTTTCCAAGGAGGGCTGTTCAAGGTGAGTCACTGCAAGTAGCCAGGCAACTTCTGAGAGAAAAACGTGAGACATGGAAGCACAAGTCTTCCAGAGAAGTGGCACTATCTCCATATATAGTCTTGGGCAATCAATTTAGAGCTTAATTTTCAGCTAGTGTACATATATATATACACACATGCATATATGAAATATGTGTATTTCTTATTATACTGCTTCAGACAAGTCAGGTGAGGAAGGTAACTGTTATTCACTTGACTTTCAGTGCCTTGTGAGATGGGGTGAGTCAATGGAAGGGCACCAGCAGCCAGTCACTTCCCACACCTAGCAGCTCAGAAAATCAGATCTTCTCTAGCTGCATTCTTAACTAGAGATTTGGGGGCTTGCCTTTAGTAACTCCCCTTTTGCAATTTTGAGGGGGAGAAAATAATTAAAAGAGGTACAAAATAACATTTCTTGTAACTCTGTGTCTTTATTAAACTGGGACATTATGCTGTCTGCGGGAAAATCCACCCTACAGCTTATAAGAATGAGCATCTGGCTGCACCACGAGCAGTACAAAAATGTATGTTTGTCTGCAAAAGAAGAAATGTGATGACAGAAGTCACATCTGTATTACCTGTGACTCATTCACCGCTGGATTCACCGCGTCCTTACTATCCCTAACACACTCCATTTATTCGCCTTTCGCACAAAAGAGCTGATTTGCTCTTTGGGTTGTTTTTTTTTCCTGTTCTTGTTGCATGGTTGTGTACACATTGTTTGGTTTTGGTTGGATTTTGTTTTGCCTCCTGCTATTCCTGCTCCCTGTCATGGGAAGATTGTGTGACAATCCTTAGTGCTTCTATCTTCAGAGCCCTAATTAACATGAAGCACTGCTGCAGGCAGAAGTCAGTCTCAGACTTATTCAAGGTAGTTTGTCCAACGCAGTCAGAGCCAGGTTTAGAAATCAGAAATTTGTAGCTCTCCAGGCAGCACACTCTCTTCTGATCTCACAGACCTTTTTCTGTGCTAGAAGTTGCTCTTCCTACAGGCGTTTTCTAGCAAATTGCTTTAAATTCTCTACTGTGTTTGTTATACCGTGTCAGTTCATTAAAGGGTAAACTCTGACACTGCGGCTCTCTGCTCAGTCAGCACCTGGGGACTGGTTACCTGGTTTGGCTTTACCAACAGCACTTAAGCTGGTGTTTGGAATGATGCCGAAAGGCTGACTTTGTCAGCCACCTTTTAATAAATTATGTGAAAAAGACTAGACCACAGGGGATTACCACCTTGGCGTTATTTGTGTTTACTTGCGCAATGTTGATTTTGCTTTGCCGCAGTCTTGAAACTACCATTATTTTCACACAGTGTGACTTCATTTCGTGCAATAGGGGATAACATCAAGTACAGATGTGGAAGAAATACAACAGTGTTAAACCTCTAAAGCAATTGTAAAAATGGCTTTAACCCAGTAAATCAATAATTTGATAATTACTGTGAGCTAGCTGACCTCTGTTTAAAACACAGGAATAGCAGGGAACATGTCCCTAATAGCAATGAATTCAACAGTTTGCCATAGTTTATTTTTACCCTCTGTGAAGACCTCCAAATGAGTTGGCAAGCCAAAATGTGGAACAACAGACAAAACTGAGGGGACAAGTTCAAAATAGTCCTTTTCCATTTTCTTCAGCTTGGTGGCTTGTTTGTTCAATAAAAATGTAAATCTTCTCCAGGCTTTCTGAGTTGTACATCATTATGGTCTTTGACGGAGTGGTAAAGGTAGTCCTGGCCAGGACATCACTTCAGAAAAGATGGTTCTTGTAAAACCTATAGTGCAAATAAAATTAAGACTGAATTTAGTACATAAGCCCAGAAGCTACTACTAGATCTCATAAACCTTTACACAATAATAGTGGCATTTCCATATTTTTTTATGCTTACATCTCTGTTGAAAACTTGCATTCCTTATTCTACTGTATTGAAATGTTTGTAGTACCTTTATACCATAAAATTCACCTTTATCACCTTGTTTATCTTGATATCAGTAAAAGCAACAATATTTTATTTAAATCCATCTCATATTAAAAATATTTATGGTTGTCTGAAAAATTAGTGAAATTTTATGTCATTAATGATCTCTCATGGTGTTAATTTTTGTTCATTTTTTTCCTGTGACAGTTGTGAGATGAGCCACTTTCCCAGAAAGAGATTTGGAACTGACTGTGTCAGGCTCTGTACGAATACATCTGACAATGTATTTTCTTGAACAATGAATGTCACTACCAATTCTGCAAAATTAAGTAGTACAACAGAAGTGTAGAAAGATATTATTAAGACAGGTTACCTATGACTCAAATTGTGACCTGTAAATTACCCCAGAGAGTCACCATATAAATAAATAACTACATACATCAGCTATTTCTAAAGTTTAGTAATCATCACTGGGTGGTTGATTCCCGCAAATCCAAAGGCATGGATACATCCTAGAAAGTGATTGAAGGATACAATGCAGGCCTTACAGATTGTTTCCGGAACAAGTTGCACTTATAAGAGGTGGCAAAGAATGGAGGAGGTGTTTTGAAGAGAAACACTGAAAAAGCAGTGAGGGATGAATTTTTTTTGGTGCAATAAACCGTTAGCTGTTCAGATGGCACTTTGCTGTTGGGCAGGTCAAGAAACTTGAATTTAACTCAACTGTAAAGGGAAAACAGCAGAGATATTGACAGCCTGAGAAACTATTTCAAAGGTTATGGATAAATCTCATCAGTGGCCTGTTTTGTTGTTGCTTTAATCTGTATCTACAACACTATATAATTTCCTAAAACATTACTGATGATCTGCAGAGAGCTTTGGTCTCATTAGTCCTTCGCCATCTGCCACATCACCCTGACTCTGCATTCCCAACACATCATCATGAGTCAATGTTCCCAGCACTACCGTAGGCTGCTGTTTGCAGGAGCAACATGTGATAAAGGAGGGGCTGTTAGCATCCAAGAATAAAAATTAGGAGGCACAGTTCCCTTTTTCATTTCCTTATGCCTACATTTCTACTACAGACTGCTCTCTTTCAGGACATACCTTGGCAGTGCCACCAGCACTGAAGGAGGCATGATAAAGGGTCTGGGTCCTCTAGCACCCATCTTTAGCCAGTGTATGGAAGTATGTTTTTCTATGAAGTGGATAGTCATTTACAGTGAGATTTAGATTCCTGAGCATAAGTGTGCAGTACTGTTTTAGCTGCTGCAGATTATCTGAAACATGTATATGGGGCTAGTAAATAGGACAAAGGACTCACAGGAGGCCCATTACTCCCTGGAACTGCATCTGGAGGCAGTGTGATACACTGAGATATGCAAAATAGCACTGAACACTAGTATTGCTTTCTTGCAGCCAAGAGTAACAACAATGTGGTTATAAAATGTTTCTGTTTTCTGTTCTCAAATGCCTTCATTTTTCTTTGAATTGATTTCAGACTGGTAAATGGCAAAATCTAAAGCAAGAGGTAAAAGCAAAATCTAAAGAGTCAGGTAGTTTCCTATCTGCCAGTATCTTTGTGATCCTTTGCTTAAGGGTGCTATGTATTTGGGTAAATGAAAACATAGAATTTTAAGCTAAAACCTCCATAAGAAAGGGGAAAAAATATACTATCTCCCCCTTTTCATGCGCTCAGGACCATTTTAAATGTCCTGTAATCTCCCAGAATGTCTGTTTGCAAGGTGAAATTCTAGGTTTGAACATATTAAAAGGTACACAAAACAAGTCAAACTTTCAAGAAACTAGGCTTGAAAATGTTAATTTCCTTTTTTTTTAACACTGTTTATAAAACCTGCATGATTTTCTTTATGTAGACACCTGATCAATCAGAGAATCAACTACAGAATAGGAAAAAAACAAATTATGAGAGAAACTCAGCTCTTTTACCCTTACAGTCTATTTTTAAGTATGAAAAATTGCAGCAGCTAGACTTTTCTGGAATCTACTATGTCTCCTGTATTTGATGCTTTTTCTCTGCATAGTAATGTGTCTTTTAAAAAAACCCCACTGATATATGTTACAAGGAGTGTATCTCTTTCACTGAGACAGAACATTTTAATTTCCCGACACCTTTTAGTGATTGCTTCAATTTCCAAAGATTTTGATAAAATCATGTGGTTTTAGAGTATCAGGATTGAATACCCTGCTCCGGCAGCAATTTAATGAAATGCTGTAGTTTCACAGCATTTCATTTGACATAACCTAGCTCAGAGGTCTAATAAATGCAGTGTGATAAATGTTGGAGCTACGATTGTAAAAATATACTTGTAATTGGGTTAATATGCCTTAAAATACTACCCATCAGTTATCTTTCTTCTCACTGTTATATGGCTTGCACTGTAAAGACTAAGCAATGCAGTTTACCCTTTCCCCCTGCTATCTCCTTTTTTTTCCTGCTTTTGTAAGAGTTCTTTTTTTTTAAGCATTTGATTATAGCAAGCTGTACGTATTCTCCAGTGCTAAGAAGCCTGGAGAATCTTTTTCTAAACTCTTCTTATGCTTTTCATAGCTTTCTGGAAGAAATACAAAAATATGAGACAAACTCTTCAAAATGAAAGACAAATATAAATAAGCATGCAGAATACAGCATAAGCTGCAATGGTAGGTTTTGACACATACTGTTTTCCTGTAGTATATCAGATGTGTTTCAGTAACAAATAATCACAGGTAGGAGATTAGAACCAGCAATACATTTTGACCTTCTAATTATCAGTAGTGTGTGTGTGTGGTTTTTGGTGTGTGCACAAATACACGTGTGTTCTATCACAGCAGTGTAATAGGACAGAAACTCTTCTGCTGTAAACTGGTACTTTTGCATAGGAAAGAGAATCAGAACTTTGTTTCAGCTGAATTCTAATGCTTGGTGTGTTTCCCCAGTTTGGAAATGTTCCTGGAAATTTTCAACACACAAATTAGGATTTCAAAGGCAACTAATTATTTTACAATGATTATTTCACAAAACAGGCAAATATATGTACCTCCTGCTGGAGCCTGAAATCCCTTGTTAGACTTTGAAAATAGCCATCTGAAGATATGTAGCTGTTGCTGAAATATCGCTGTGTGCAAGTGCTGCCTCTGGTGGTGTGTGCATGCATCATTGCTCATTGGCCCTGCAGAACTAATAATACTATACTTAGTATTTTGCAATATATACATTTCACGTGTGTGTGTATGCAATATGTTATGCAAATAGAGTACGAGACAGGTCTGGTATGGAGGAATATGCTGTCCTTTCCATAGCATCCAGCTTGGATAGAAGAAGATGAAGCAGAACCAGGACTGAGATGCTATCTGCTACACTATATAGGGTAGCATAAGTGGGGGCATGGAGAGGCTTCTGAGGCCATGAGAAGACAGTAGGGAGCCATTTGGCAGGCTAACCATGAACTCTGACAAAGGCAGAAGAAAATAAACCTGCAGTCTACATACCCTGGGGGTAGCAAGGCCATCACTTCCATCTAACAGTCAAAGATCAAAGAGCCATGAAATAACTGCAAGAGAGTGGCTCAGTCCCTAGGATCAGATAATACATGGTCACACATTTCTTTCCACTGCTGTTTCAGGTGAGTCTCGGTGGTCAGTGCTTCCTAAGGCCGAACACATAGTAAAGGTAACTTACTGTAAAGCTTGTAGTTGAAATTCTTTTGTGGCCACATGAGAATAGCCACATAAATCCAGCCTTCCCATGATTTACACTGCTTCCCTTCACAAGGGTCAGCAGATGGCTTTTTAAGTCCTCTGTTCTTCCACACACACCAAAATCTACTGTCATAGTCATACAAAAATGGGCAAGAACCAGCATTAGAAGGGTGATCAGTGTGTGCATAATGAGAGATTACAACTTCAAATGAGGTACAAGAGTGATTGAGAATTTCTTCCCGAACTGTCTCTCCTCATTAGTGAGAGAAAACCTTTTCTTCCCTTAAAGCTGATTTTGAAATATGGATATGGCAATGCTGCTGTACCCTTCATTAAGAGTTTGAAACTGGACAATTGGACTAAGGTAGTTGAATTGGTGCACACTCCAGAAAGCTCAAAACCAAACCAAGTCATTCTTCAACTCAAAGGACCGTCCCAGAGGTAGCTAGAAACTGTAGGTAATCCATGTGAGAGAGACCTCATCTGTGGCTGTGGACTTATACCCGATGCTCGTGTAATAAGAATAATTGAAATGACATACTTGAGTGCTTAAAATTAGTCTTCTCATTTACACAGTGTCACATCTATCTTCAGGGAGGGGTTTTTCCTCACTTAACTCCAGCTATTTGACTGAGACTCTGCCAGACAGCCAAGCCCCATCCATAGTCACAGAAAAGGATACACCTCCCAAAGGCAATTCACCCTGTGTCCCAACACTACTCTGAGACAGGCATGATGAATCATAGAATCATGGTATCATTTAGGTTGGAAATGACCCTTAAGGTCATTAAGTCCAACTGTAAACCTAACACTGCCAAGTCCGCAATTAAACCTCACATCTACCTGTCTTTTAAATACCTCCAGGGATGGTGACTCAACCACTTCCCTGGGAAGCCTGTTCCAATGTTTCATAAGCCTTTAGGTGAAAAAAAATTTCCCAATATCCAATCTAAACCTCATCTGGCACAACTTGAGGCCATTTCCTCTTGCTCTGCCTCTTGTTACTTGTGTCAAGAGACTGGTATTGGGGTCCAGAGATACAACTTTTAGAAAGCAAAAATTAGGTGAGATGAACCTAAGTGTGCTTTGTCAGAGTAGTTGCACTGATATTCTTTACTATGGAAGTGCTTTTTGCAGAGACATCAACTGGAGGTGTTTTGGAACCATTATGGAAGTTCCTTGGGCAAAAGAGTCTCTGAGGAGATTGCTGCATGAGGCAGTTGTGATAGGGACATTTTCTGGGACAAATGTGTAGGTTATTCAAAGACCCTGTGCATTCCATTATTTTAGCAGCAGTGTGTAGCTCCTTTGTGTGAAACACTGGATACCTGTGCGATGGGCTAAGCCAGCCTGCATGAGAGAGGAATGTTCCAGCCCATCATACCTACAAAAAGGGGTAAAATAGGAAATGGGTAAAGTATGAAATGAAGTGGATACACTGGTGGATCCTCAGAGGTCCCCCTGGGGAAAGGCCACAAGCCCATTTCCTGAGGCTTTGGCAGCATATGCAAGGCTGCGCCACTAGGGAAAGCCCCACTAGCAGCTGGGCTGGAGAAGACCTAGGCTAGGAAGCCTCTTCCAGCTCTCGTTTCCATGCCTTCTCTGAGCTTGACATCCAGTGTAGTCTTTCCACCGCTGTCACGTAGCCTGGGAGTCCATTTACATTTTCTGAATAGGGCAATTAGTGCTCACTCCTTTCCCCGTGTCACTTGCACCTGGTCTCTGACATTCGTGCCTCATCAGTACTAATGGCCCAGCCATTAGTGGTGATTACTGGTCATTGTTTCTACCCCACTGACCCTCCTGACTGGCAGAAGCACCCCCCTGCCTTCCCCTCCAGCACATGAGCCTGACATTTAATAGCCCAGTTTAATACCAGAACCTCTGAGTACATAAATAAAACCAGACAGGCTTTACCAATATTTTATATGGCTAGTGAGAGATGAATACATGTTTTTTTGATTATGATTAATGCTGCTGTTTATTATTTTTATTGCAGTAGTTCTAGGGGGTTTAAATATCACATCCTATCTAGGTGCGGTACAAATTCATTGGAAAAAAGATGGTTTCTCTTTCAGTCAGATTATAGCCCAGACCATGGGAGCAGTTAGGATCTGGAGCAGCTTTCATCTTGGACAAGTAACAAAAACACCTAAGGACTTTTAAGACGGAGTTCAGAATGTTTACGATATTGTGTATTAGGTACCTACACAGCTTGGTTATGTTGACTTCAGAGATCACTGTTAGCTCTATGTTGCTTATGTTCTGCTAGGCAGGAACTACCCTGCTTTCTGCGCATCATGCAATAAAGCCCTGGTGTCTGCTGCATTACAGAAGAATGAGCTATGTTTGGGAGAATAAATGGTTGTAAGAATGTGTTATGTTTACGAGAATAAATGGTTGTTACAGCTCTTTCACTCCGCTGTCCTACTTCAGCCAGGCAGTGTGATCCCTGAAGGGTTAAGGTTCAGGCACTTATGAGAGAGAACAGCAGGAATTCACTTTCATTTTGCATAGTCAGCTATTTTGGTACATAGAAGACTAAAGGCTCATCTGCAAATTTCCTTTCAGCCTCAGTCCAGTCGTGGAGCAAATTTTAGCCAAGTTCAGCTGAAAAAAACCGCTTTGTTCTTCCTGACTGCATTTGGCCTCCTTGATTCCAGCTGTTCACTGGCACCCAGAAAATTTGCTCCTGGCAAGTCTGCTCCTCCAGTGCTGTCCACAGTCTGACTGCAAGCATGGGACCATAAGAGAATTCTGTCCCTTTAATTAATAAAATAACATGCATGAAGTTGGTTAAGCACCTAATCTTCCCATCACCTTTCTGGAGGGAGCCTATCTTTTTGGAAATTTATGCCAGCGTTGATCTAAATTACCCTGTAATTAACAGATGTTGTCCAAGGTCCAGCTTGCTACTCCACCCACAGCTTCTGAAGTAATTAAGTCCTATGATAGGGGCTTTTTAGGAGTTTCCTGTAAACTGTGCCACAGGATTTGTGCATGGTGCCTGTGTTGATTTGGATTTTACCTTGAATGAATAATGTTATCTGTATTATAGCTGTCACAGATGAAAAAACAACTTCTACAGATGAGTGAATCCATTTGTTGGTTTATGGATCCCAAATCCTCCAGGGCAACAAATCCATCTGTCATCGCTGAATGCTTGTGTTTTATTTGGTGCTGTGAGTCAGCTGACAGGTATTAAAATGCACATTGAAGTGGACAGATCTTTGCTGACTTCCCAGCCGAGGAGGCCCATGGGTGTTTTTATTCCAGCACATGCAATGAAATAATATAAAGTCAGTAAATCCATTCTTAGAGGATAATACAAATTGAGCTAGCAAGACATCGATACTTGGTCCATAGGCCTTTGACCTAACCATCTGCCTAGGTCACCCTATCCCGCTGTTTGCTTCCTCTTCCTTACTGCTCTTTTCTTTCTTTACAGCTAGATGCATCCCAGAAAAACTGTGCTCCCTGGACCAGTCTCTTCACCTTCATGTCTTCTTTCATATTCTCTGTCTTTGTTCCTTCATTCTCAATTCATTGCTTATTGTTAGTGCACCTCAGGCTCAGGAAGAGTCAAACCAAAGTTGCTGATAAAAAGCTATCTAGAGGAATACACTGTTGTATCCATGTGGGAATTTCTTTCTCTGTGATGTATTCAAGGAAGAAGAGCCCAATTTTTAGTCATCTGTCCAATTTTCTTAGATGAAAACTGCAGTTCTTAGTTTGGACAGTTTAGGATGAACTCAGTTTCCTCATCGTTGATGACTAGTGCCATCCAAGATGCTCCAGAGCATCCAGAACATGTAATTGAGCAATTAAACTGTGTCTCTTGGCTGAGAAGAAGCATTGTTCTTACCACGAGGCTTTAGGCACCTACCTTAATTAGTTGCCTTTCAAAACTCTTCCAAGGATCTCTCTAGATGCTGAGTCAAAGCAATTTAACTTCTTGCCCTGCATCACTGAGAGGAGCCTTTCTCCACTGACTAAAAGAAAGCCCAGTTAACTAGATGAAGTGTCTAAACTTGCTATGAAAAACCCCTTATGTGGCCAGCCTACACACATAAGTGATTTAACCTTGGCTGTAGTGTCTAGAGTGAAAGCAAACTAATGCACAATCTGACAAAGTTAAAAACCCAGTATGGACATAGTTTGAGGATAAAATCTGCAAAGCCACCATTGTTTAGAAAGCTCTGCTGGATTGTGTCTGCTTGGGTATTAGCTCAGGTTTGGCCATCCATGGTCAGCACCTGGTGTCCTGTAAAGCAGGAAAGAAAGATGGAAAGAAGATTGTTTTTCTACAAAGACAAGGTAGTTCACAGCCAGTCAGGGAGTGTGGAGTGTGTATGCCCCCATTAAATCAAATTGGCACAAAGCCTTGACTTTTCAGACTTTATATGTGGTTTTTTTTTTCCAGTTACTGTCGATCAGCAGCTGAATTTTGAGTGGGAGAAAGCCCCAAATGACCCATTCAGAGATTTGCTCTTTTTTGCTGACCTTTCAACTCAAACAAGATACCCCTATTTTAAGAACAAAAGTTCTCTCTCCTTTTGTAGAATTCATCTCATCCCAATAATCCCTGCATTTACAGCTTCTTTATTACTGCTGGTTATTGTTTAAATAAAGCATGCATTCTGGTAAATAGCACTTGCTCAAACATAAGCAGCTTTAAAGGCAAGAAGTAGCCTTTCCAGTCTCGAGATGAAGGATGATTTGAAATGAATTGATGTGTTCTGACTGGTGAGTCAAAATAATTCAGTTCCCCCCCCCTCCAGTGTTAAACCAAGTCAATTTTTTCAAACCATATTTGATATCTTATTGTTTATTTTCGGTCAGCAGACAGCAATTTTCAAGAACTGCTCTTGATATACAGCTCAGATATCTTACAGGTCACATGTCATTCAAGAAAGGTCAACGATTCATTTAAAGTTTCATCATTCTTCACATAAACAGGCAAATACCATTTCATTCACAGTGCAGGCTTTTGTGGGTATGATAGGCCTCTGTAGTAACCAAGTCCATGTAATCTTATTCCCTGCCTAAGAAAGAGGGAATTGACATTATTATCATTACCTTATCATATATCTTGGATGCACTCCCAATAAAAGTATGTGCACCTAAACAGAATTTCATTTAGAGTCAATTATAAGGAGTTTTTTAAATCTCTGTTTCTTGCCCTTATTTTTTCTCATCATTTGTAAAAATTGAAATAGTGTCATACAATTATACCTTCCTGCCTTGTTCAGTGAGAATACCTAGAGACAAATATTACAATCCAGTTATATTGACATATATATCATTGGCAGCTGATTTGTTACTGTTTGCTAGAATTAAATCAAGATTTTCAGTGTTGTTGATTCCTTTACAAATAGCACCTTCAGTAGAAAATGCATATTTTAAGAACAACTTTCTTATATCTAAGCAATAATCTCTGACTTAATTAAAACTGAAAGACTTTCTTAAAAGTAGATGCAGTATTCATAGGGTAAGTGATCTATTTTATATTTTCTTCCTGTGATGTCTTTAGAGTAGCTTCTCAAGCTGGAAATTTCACTGAGTAGACTTCACAAAATAAATAATAGTGCCAACCTCTTAGTCTGGATCCAAATGAACCTGCCTAACCATCATCTTAAACCATTTTCATGGGTATTTTAGAAGGTAGTTTCTTATCGGGAATCAAAAAACAAATTTAAAAAAAAACAAACAAAAAACCCAAACTTTTTTTTCCTATAAAATTAAAGATATTTTTTAAAAACATTGCTGACCACTGATGCCCTTCTGCTCCCATAAAAGATGTCCAAATGAGACTTTCAATGGTTTTAACTGAGGCTTTGGGTGAGTTAGTCTTCAAGTTAGACTTTTGAATGTGTCTGTATGCCTAGTTCTTGCATGTTAGTGTTTTTGTAGGCACCCACTTCATCTTTTGGAGTCTAAATACTTTTCAACATCTATCCCTTCTTGCTCAACATCATCTGTGATCGTTTCTATCAAAGCAATCATTTAAAAAGAAGATAAGCACCAAGAACCTTTTGAAAACTCCATCCAATATCTTCTGTCTCATTAGCTGTTAAATCTATTTACAGGTCTGGCTGTTAGTCTTTATAAGTTAGTGTCGTGGTTTCAGCCAAATTTTCCAAAACCTAATTGACAGATGTTCCCCTCTCCCCCCTTTGGGTAAAAGAGAGTAGAGGAAGGAATTAAAGAGATTCAAGAGTTTAGAAAAACTAAACTACTTTAATGAAAATATA
>VZRU01009613.1:216580-251754 GCA_013398155.1 Pedionomus torquatus | reverse complement strand
TGGGTCACCTGTCCTGTCTGCTCCTCCTTGCAGGTGGGACCCCTTTAAGCTTTTCCATTTCCGACCCTCCAACGGGCAAATGACGAAAATTATCTGACCTTGTTTTTTCTAGCAATAAGTATAAACAAGGGCCTCTCTGCATACCATCCCTTGGTATAATCAGGTCTTATCACTGTGAGATGAAACAGCTCTGAACAACGTGCTGTTAATTTGAGTTTAGTTAGTTAGAAGAGGCCTAGCTAAGAAAGTAAAACTGTAAAACAGAAAATTGGTTCGTTTTACCTCAAATCAGGACAGTTAGTCATGAGACTGCTCATCATCACTTCCTCAGCTGAAGAGACATTTGCAGTGTGTCCTGCTGGTTGATTATAAACACAAAAGTGTGAAGTTACAGAGGTCTTCAGTCAAAGACTTCATTCCTGTACAATTCACATTGGCTGTACAAAATAGAAGACAAGTTAGTAGTAGCAGTCCAAATTTCCATAGGTACTTGGCAAGCAGAGATTTCTGGTGAGATTAAGGGGTCCTTCTCTCTGATACGTGCTGAAACTTCCAGACTGCAGTGCAAGAGTTAATATTTTATTCCTGGCCCTGTTCACATTATGGAAAGAGATCATTTATTGCTTGAATCTCTCCACGTCAGTTTTTCAAGCAATGTATGCAGCTAAATAATACTGTATAATGAAGTTGCTGCTTTAGTGTTGCATTCTTTCAGCTGCTTAAAAGCTTTTAAGGCTATTGGCACCTTTTGATTTTCACCATTATACATGTGTGTTCATGGAAAGACACTAGTAGAAACAAATTCTTAGAGCTTGTCCCTGGAAGTATTCCGAGTTAGCTGCCAACATCTAAAGGGGCATCATAGAAGAGTCTTTCCATTGACTCATTTGTAGTAGTTTCATCCCTAGACAGTGTGGGTGATGATCCCGTGATAGCCCTGAGCCATGAGGGGCTCAATTCTTATTTATTATTGGGGTTCTTCCACTTGTCATTGTATCTTTGTGCTCCACTTTGTGTCCAGGGAGACAAGTCTTTTCTCATACAACCTAACACACGCAAGCTTACGCATTCTTGTAATGAAGGTAGTATTTACTTCTCTTTGTATGCTCCACAAGTCATTTCATTCAGAAGTTCAAGATAAAGCTTACTTGCACTTTGGCAATTATCTGGCTCTCTGTCTATGTGTGAAATTCATTTGTGGAGGAATGAACTTTATTCATATTGGAAAGTGTTGGCAGGATAGACCCTGCAGTGAGAGGGAGAGAAAGCTGTTTGCATCTTGCAACCTGACAGTGAAAATGCCTTTGCTAATTATGAGCAGAATGAATTTGGTAGATTGAATGTAACATAGCAAAACTTTTTAACTTCATGAGTTCTTTAATATGTTTTGGAAAAAGGATCTTCTTCTTTAAATATGTCTTTTTAATTTTGGAGTGAAAACTAATTTCTCTTTGAGATTCCTATTACTTGTGAACGAAGAAAGCTTGTTGAGTGGCTTGAGGCAGAAAACCTCCTCCTCCCTGACCTGTAGAGGCTCATTGCAGGATCTCCATGTGCATCACTGGGGGTCTTGCAGGCAAAATTTTCTGACTGAGGGGATACAGGTCTATGTGTATATGTGATTTTCAATGAATTTTGCAAAAATTTATTGGTGACATTTTTCCACTCTTCAGTTTTACAGCAGTATTAAGGATATACTACAGACTGCATTAAGGAAGTTATTATCTAGTAGAACATGGAAATACAAGGAAGTTCTGGCAGGCAGAAAACAAATACAACTCTCTTCTTCATGAGACAAAAAGAAAATGAAACAGACAAAAAAGTCAAAATCATGTCATTGACTTTCATGAAGGAAGTTTTCAGAACCCTGGTTTACTTCAAGCCCTCTGAGACAATGATTATGTTCTTGAATGGGGTGACTTACTTTTTTTCTCTTGCATTTGTCTGACTCATGAGTGATACTGAGCCAGATCCTAAGGGATGCCACGTGCTAATTGTTCCTATAAAGGTCAGCAAGGACCAAGGATGTTCACCCACTCTTGGGGTGGAGTATGGGGACTCACCAGAGCACTTCCTGCCTGTGCAAAAACAAAAAGCACAGCACTGGCTTTGCACCACTCTGAAGAGGTTGTCCTCAACATCATGAAGTTGCTGCCTCTGAACACAAATTTGCCTTATTTTTAAAATCTATAGTTAGTGATAAAAATCAGAACACAAACCTGAAGCTGTTTAATTTTTTCCCTAAGTTTGACTATTCCTAGGTGGTCTCAGTAGGACGGTGCCCCCTTTCTACTGCCTCAGCAAGACAAGCAGACTCTGAGTGAGATTAAAATATTCCCTTCTAGTACTACTTCTTTGTTAGAGACAAACAGGCGAAATAGAAATGACTAGGCAGGATCCTTACATTTAGCCTGTTTTTATAGACCTTTCTTTGTATTCTTCAACTATCCTTTTATTTTTGTATCTCCTATAATCCAGAGGGCCTAGGGACTGAACCAGCATCAGGGAAGCCAGGGAGCATTTGTTGCCAACCACAGCTCTTATTTGGGATGCAAAATTGTTTGAAACTGCCTTGCTTTGGGGGAAGGATCTTGTAGTACTTTCTCTATCAAAAAATGCTACTCTGGAAGTAGTTCTCTCTATCCATTGATGGGATAGAAGATGTGGAGTTAGGGAATGTGCTCATCTCCAGCTGCAACAACGAAGTAACCAAGGGAATGACCTAGCCCAGCAATAACATCACAGTGAACATAAGAGAAAAGTCAAACAGGGCATCAGTATCTGACCCTCAGTGTTCAGAAGGTGGATTTATCACTCCCACAAAATTTTAATAAAGCAATAAATTACAACCCTTGTAGATTAGCACTTAAAGCCTGGATTTGAAATGACAATACAGGATTGAAGAGCTTTCTGAGCCTTATTATCGATCCATGTGATGGCCAGTCAGTTAAGAATCATTTTCAGGACCCAGTTCGTTAAGCTTTGAATTTGCATCTGAACATTGAATATGTGTGTGTATTTTTGTTTGTGTACAAATTGAGTGACAATAGAAATGGCCACACACCGCACTTAAAAATCAGCTTTAACAGGCTTTAAAAAATAATTCATTTACTTGAATTTTGCACTAAGGAGCACTTTATGCCGAACGTGTGACTGTCAAGCACCATCATTAGAAGGATACACTTGATTAGTTAAAAATTTCAATTAAACGGGTGTTTCACATGGCAGATAACAATTAATGAAGCCTACAAACCACACATGAATGAATGTGTGTGTGTTAGCAAGCTCTCCCTGATTTTTGGCAGAGCTATTTGGAACGTGCTACTAATAGTTTCATTTGTTGCTTGTTGCCAACTTGGCTTCTTTTTGCTGTTCAGATCCAATTGAAAGCAAAGGAAAGTAAATACCTTAAGTACCTTCTTTTGCCATCAACCTGAAGTGAGGTAGGAGAAAACAAGAGGGGCTCTGTACAAGTACTGGTCTAATGGAAGATTCTAGTAACTTTGCTTTCTCTTATTTTCAGCATGGGGCCCCAAATTAAAAAATACATCAGCAAATATTTCCTTGACTCACTGGTGTTATTCCTCTAAGAAAGATTTTTTAAAGTATTTTCTTTTTCAACAGTCCACTGGGTAGCCGCAAACATAATTTGAGATTATTGCTACAACAAATTAGACTCACCTGTCTCACTCTCTCTTATAATTAGCAGAGGTCTTAAGATAGATGCTGACGTAAATGAGAACAGAATTTTGCCCATAATAGGTTCAAATAGGATACTCAGTGTGCTGAGTACTGTCTCAGCACAGATCAGTATGGAATTCCTTGTTGAGTTTCTGTTTTAGGTTGGGTGGAATGTAGAGCTCTGGGCCTCTACCAACATATTTCTGGTATGTGTAACTACAGGAATACAAACACTACATGGCACCTATATTTAACTTTCTTGGCTCTGAGATTCTCTGAAAGTTCATAATATAAGACCCTGTTTTATATTGCTTATATTTTTTTTTCTAATGTGAGTTGATCTGGTTGAAATTTTCCATGCTAGATATTTCTCCTAGCTGCATATTTTGGGAACATTTCAGGTAAAATAGTCCTTGTGAGTTACCTTCTTTTCAGGTAAAAAATTCTTCTGAGTGTGAAATTATAGGAAAGTACACTGTGCTGCATGTAGGAAAATTTTCCTTTTTAGTAGTTTAGTGAGAAGATGTACCTTCATTCTGGTTTAAAGCATGGGGTAAAAACTGGGTACATTGTAAGAATTTGTGTGAACCAGAAGAAACCTCCTAATTGAGGATAGCCAGTGATTCCTCTTTACTAGGCAAGATCCTTTCTGAAACTGTGGGATATGAGTAGGACTTTCCTAGCGATGTCTTCTACCACTGCTGGAACAAGATCTGACGGATTTTTCTCTCCAGTATGGGACATGGGCTCAAGTCATTTAATTTGAGCACAGTGAGGGAAGTGAAGAGGGTAGCCTGTAAGAAAAGCTGAAAGCTGTCTAAGGAAAGTGTGTTTGGCTGGGCAAAAGCTGGGAATAGAAGAAGGGAGATGATGGGTTGGGTAAGGAGATGAGGGGTGGAAAAGGAAGTTTAGCTACGCAAGGAGACTGGAAAGAAGACAATGGAGCACAGGAGCAGGCATGATCTTTCTTACCCCAGTTAGAGGGATAGTGTGTCAGGACCAAATTCCCTGGAGTCAGGAAAAGAGACTGTTTCTCAAAAAGGGAAATGCCTGCCATTGTATCACTGAAGGTTCTTTAGGTTCTTATGAGGGAAAAGTTCCTGGCTCATGCTTGAGCTGGACCTAGGTCTCACAGATGCCTCTGTTTTTCTGATACCCTCTGTTTCTGGGTCTACAACAGTCCAGCTTTCAGCAAATATCCGTGAAGCTATGGAGAATCATCTCACTTATGGCCACAGTGATTCCTTGCGATGTAACCCTTGCTTTGAATAAAAAACATTGGAAATTGCATTTCATGCCCAAATGATGCATTAAAAAGCTATTAAGAATAAAAACCCAAGTACCAACAAAGAAGAAAATGCCAATATTAGTCCAGTTCCTCCCTAGGAAGCAATCTCCTAAGCTAAACTCTTATTTCTAGGATCATTCTGACTATTTATTCCCATTAAAGCTGTAGGCACATGCTGAGTGGGGCCAGGGCTGAAAGAAGAGAAATATAGCATGCCAAGATGGAGCACTTTATCTCTGCCTTAGAATTGCATGTCTATGTGATGCTGTTGATGACACCAACCATCCACATCCCTGACATGCCAATGAAAGAGTGATAACTTGAGGCAGAGTGAGGAAGCAGCTTCAAAGCTGGCTCAATAGAGCCATTCCCACCACAACAGACTGCTCCTGTACAAGGTCCTGCTGAGCTTCTAAGTTAGCAGTCCTAAGACTGCTCCTGTTGAGCTCCTAAGTTAGCAGTAAGAACCATTGACTAGATGAATAAGTTACTACTGTCAGCTGCTCAGTGGCATCTTTCCCAGGCAGCAAAATAATTACACAAAGTATGGCAGCAGCCATGTACCCTTCACAGTCCTTGGAGTACCTTCACTAGTTCAAGGACCTGTGTCGTGCAGCTGAGAGCAGATTTTGAAGCCAGGTGGGATAAGAGATAGAAAACATATGGCTGGGAAAGTAGGCAGGAGGGCAACAAAAGCCCTTGAACTGGGTCTTGGTTTAAGCAAGTGGAGATGGGAAATGGGCAAGGAAAACAAGGTAAGAAGACACTTATTTTTTCATTATATTCCAGGTCAAATTCACCATTAAATTCCTCTGCAGGTAGAAGAATCACAAGTTTTATATATTCAAATAACCCTAAATATCACCAAGCAGGGTGATAATTCTTTTCTAAAGATGGGATGAGGATAATGTGTAGTAAACTAATCACAGGGACACCAAATAACAACAACAATAAAACACGGTATTGACCAGCTGCTCCCTTTGTGCTGAATGAGGCAGGGCTGCTGGGGAAAAAACAGATTATTACTAAAGATTGTGTCATGATGTGCTAGTGACCAGGGCATGCTAGCTCTGGCATTTCCCCATCTTCAAGTGCAATTTTTCATGTCATTGTTTGCACATGTAGACACATGTAAGTAGTCATATATGTCCACCTGCAGAAGCACACCTACTGGAGGGTTAATTCTAATTGCACGCATACGGATAAAATGAGACTTTGTTCATGCTACCCAGTTCTACCCAGTCAAAGTCAGGTCTATGAAAAATTTCAAGGTTTGCCTTTTAAACCTTTTTTAAACCTTTGCCAAGGTTTAAAAATGCAAGATGCTGTTTTACATACAGTAAAATCCCTACATTAATAATAATCACAAGCAGAAACACATTTACCTGGTGTCAAACATGGTACAAATGAACACACATTTGTATTGGAGCAATGCCCACTTCTCTTAGCTGAGTTTCTGATGCTTGCACAGCTCCACTTGCCTGGAGTTTGTTATTTTGGGACTGATGGCTTAAAGATTGTTGTTCCCATCAAGGAGAGGTGCATGAATGTATTTGGCTTCTGAGTCATATATTCTCCAGATGATTATGCAAAACTGAAAGGAGTTCAGCAGAAACAGAGGAGACATTAACCCTAAAGGATAAATATATTAAATATATTAAAAAGTCCAAATGTTCCAAATATATATTATATAAGAATGTTATGCTTAAGCTCAAATTTCTCTTCAAAATGAAAAATTAATTCAGTTAAAGCAATTACTTTCCTGTCTTATTTTTCAGTTGCTTGAGCTCTTCAAACATTGAGAAGCTTACATATATACCTACATATACACTCACAGGGAAAGTTTT
This sequence comes from Pedionomus torquatus, assembly GCA_013398155.1. Lineage (NCBI taxonomy): Eukaryota > Metazoa > Chordata > Aves > Charadriiformes > Pedionomidae > Pedionomus > Pedionomus torquatus. Next base: position 244,938 of record VZRU01009613.1, on the reverse strand, counting down.
GAACAGTGTATTACACACAAGAGCAAGCAGCAGATTGCTTAAGATTACCCCGACATCCTGGACCAGTCTTGGAGCAGTAATATCTTCATGTTTGCTGTCAAGGCCTGTCACCTCGACTGACCAGCAGGGACGCCAAGGCAACCCACATTACTCAATCAACTTTAAGTGTTATAAATACTGAGGTCCATAAAAAAGTACAATGTAATGATGACTTAAACAAACCCAATTCATCATCCCAGCTGCACACATATCATTTCCCTCAGGGTGACCAACCAACCAGGAGTGAACATAACCCCAGCCAGATTCAGATTCCATGTCTCTTCATCAATTTGACTTTTGGGTTTACCCCCCTCCAAAGGAAAAGAAAAAATATTCCTTTAAAAATGAATAAAAATCCTCACAAATCAAATACAGCTCAGCTACCCGATTCCTCTTTTTGTTGTTGTTGTACTCATGTCCATGCATTTTGCCTCTAGTGATATAAAGGGAAACCCTTCAATTTAAAGGTCAAATGGGGGCCGTTTGTTTTAACCCAGTGAACCGTGGCAATGGTATTCACATATATTATCTTTTGTCCTTCAACAGTTGTTAGACTTGTAGCCAGAGGGGAGGCTTGGCAGATTTTCTTGCACTGATTTTCTTAAGATATAAAAAATTCTAAATTTCTGCAGTTAAGTGTGCTTGATTGAGTAACATTCTGAAAATCAAATTGATACGAAATCTGAGTTTCAGTCAATGATAAGACACATTCACCAGCACTACTAAGGTTTATTGGTTTCATTCATTTAAAGAGAAAAAGTAAAGATTCATGATTCAGTGTGGTCTGTTCCCACTCCTGCCTCCGTCCTCTTCAGTCTTCCCCCCAACCTCCCCTCCTGCCCTTGATTTTATGGTTCCCCCTTTGCTAATTAGAGAAATGTCCTGTAAGAACACCGTTAATTATTGTTCCACCTTTCAATTCCCGTGCCCTTACCCCAAATTCCCCCTCCTTGTCAGTGAAGGATTGCAATTACAGGGTAGCCAACTCAGCAAAACTATATTAAAGAGAACTAGTACAATGTATTAGTGAAAGCAAGGTTTCAGCTACTTTTTATTTCCACACAACTGTGGGAACAAGCCAGTAGTTTAGATTGGGATTAGTAATTTTTTGTCTTGAACTGCTGTGCATGCTTTTTCTGCTGTGGAATTCCTGCTTTCCTCCCCAGAGGTGGCTGCATTTTAAATCTGACAGTTATTGCAATAAGTGTGGAAGGGCAGTTTGCAAAGTTTAGATCTTTTTCCATCCCATTGGAATTAAATGGAAGGAATATGGTAATCAGGAGGACTGGAAATCTGTAACTGTTCCTTCCTCTACATCTACAGGACCTTTAGCACAAGACCAGATCTTGACTTTTTGTTCTGCCATCGTATACTTGCTGCAAATAATATAAATCTAGGATGATTCTGTAAATGGCTGCACTGTTTGTTTTTGTCATAGGGCACAATGCAAAGGATAAGTTTTCAAGGAATAGGAATTAAAATAGAATTGATAGTGCTCTTTCAGAGCCTGCAGACTACACCAACTTGTTTAGTTGTATTTTTCATTTTTCTCTGTTGTACCACACAGAGGCCAATCAAAACACTCACCAGGAAATTTTTGGCTACTACATTGATTTCAAAAGCTATCACTCCGGTTAACTTTTAACTGCTTAGACAATAAAAAATATAGTCCTTTCAGATGGAAATGACATCAATAAGTTGGAGTGGTGGAGGTAGTCGCAGTTGTCCCTAAACCTGAAGGGAGCACAGAAATGGTCATCTTCCGTCCCAGGGAAATAAGGAACATAAACTTCCCCAGGCAGAGCAGAGTGACAAGTCCTTGTGGACCCACAGAGCTGCCCAAGAATACAGATATGTACTGTTGTCCCTTCACCACTAGGAGGTTTGATCAGTTTGCAAATATGACCATCAGCTTGTAATTTTGTCCCACCAGGAGTCTCACCCCTGGCTTGTACAACAGTGGATTTATTAAGAAAGCAGGAGCTAAGATTACAGGACTGGGCTTTGACAGACAGCAAACACAGGTAAGTACAAATGAACTAGGAATGTGACACTGCAAAACACGAGGCCAGTGTGATAACTTGTCTGCCTCATGAGGATATATGCAGCATCTCACATGCTTCAGCTTATGGCAAATACTCTTCAGTGGAGTATTTGGAAACATGCTGATATTTACTCCTTTTCAGGCTGAAGGAATTCAATGCCTTTGTTGTTCTGGGTAACAATTACCATGATACCCAAACTATGCTTGGCATTGTTCTTGAATCTGCTACAAAAATCTAGCACCAAAATTTAGGTCTGAGTGTCAGGCTGAAAAAATACTTCAGAAGACTTGGCAAAATTTAGCTGGTAGAAGCCAAACTCTGTAACTGTTGAATAAGTTTTTGAGGCATTTTTAATTGGTCTTGGAATAAAAAGTAATCAAAGAGTATGAGATGTGATTTAGAGGGCTTGTGTCATTCATGTGTGCATTTTTCTTTCATGACATATATTTTTTACTTTATCCAGATTTTCTTGTTCCCTGAGTATCAGGTAAGACTTAGCAATTCTGTAGCATCTGAGCAGGCACAGTTAATGTATTCTTCCTTGGGTTGTGCAGACTGCAGTTTGTATCAGTACAACATTTTTGAATCATGCAAAAACCAGTGAGCTAATCTGGCAGCCTGCTCGCTATCTCACATTTCTAGTTCTGTTATATGACCCAGCCTTCGTCGACATTTGCACAATCCACTAACTGATATCTTCCTCTGGACTATGGCCATCTATTCCTCTTGGTTATCAATGTCTGCTTCTGCGAGGAGACTGATAGACTGGAAATATACTTTAAAAAGTCAAATTTCCTGGGGCACTATCTCTAATGGGGCCATTATTTGTTGTATTGCTATATCCTTTGCTCTTTCTGTTTCACCCTCTTAGAAGAATGAGTTTGCATGGGAAATTATTGTCTTTAAACCAGATGATCCTTTACCTAGGTTATTCCTCTATGATTTTTCATTTGCTTGAATATTACAAAACTTTTTTTGCTGTACAGCTACTATGTTTATTCTTTAAGAATGCTGAGCTTCCCTGGACATGTACAGTACATATATTACCATTTTGTCCTTCACCAGTTCTAGGACTCATAGCTGGAGGCAGAGATGTTAGGTTTTGCTTGAGCTGAGCAATACAATATTTTTGTTCAGCTGTGAAGTTGATTAATAATTTGGAAATTAAATCAATATATTCTTTGATTTTAATTACAGTGGGCTTTGCATGTGAACCTTTTGTACTGGCATTCCCAGCCTGAGTAGGGAAACATGGGAAAACTAAACTAACATTTTTGTTGTCATCTTCCCCTGTGACATTGCAAAAATGAAATGAAACTCCAAGGATTAGTAGTTTGATATTAATTTTTGCTGTTTAACCTCATTGATTATTCTGGATTGTCAAAGCAGAAAAGCTTTTGAATGCTTTCAGTTTGCTATGTCAAGTACGAAGTTACTTATTAGAAAATTGCTGAGCCCCTTTTTAATCAGACAGTTTGGATCCTTTAGACAGTCATATAAAAAATATGTCCAAAATAACTTTATCTGGGTAAGAAAGTGTCTTACGAAGTTAGAACCAAAATCATTGAAATAAGTGGGAAGACTGAAAACTTCAAGAGACTTGTGGTAAAGTCCTATGTACTTAACTCCAGCTAAATATGACTGAAAGCTTTGCCTTGAAATTTTTGCTGGTCTGACTTTACACAGTAAGATTTCTGCAATGGGAAAAGCTTTAAAACCTTATAAACATATTGTGCGCTTCAAAGGATCCTTCAAAGGACCCTTCAGGCTTTGAATCTGACAATAGTTCCCCAACATCAGCCAAAGCTGGGACAGTCAAAACGGAAAGTTTCTGCTGCTGCAAGTATTGGACTTTTTTCCTGTTGGCATTTTGTGTTTTCAGAAATGTGTTATATCTGTGTATATCACAAAAATACTAGACAAGCTTTGTAATTTACCTTACAGAGTTGACAAACAGTTTACTGGATTCATATTACACCTCATGGTCCCTGGAGGACATAGGATTAGGATACAAGATGTACAACCACTGTCTGACAGGACTGACAATACTTACATCCAACTCTGATCTTTTTATTCTGCTTATATGGCATTCAGTGGAATTAAAGGCTGTAGTCAGGCTTTAAATGTATCAGATTACTAGAAATCCATTAAAAACAATAGACAGTCTTTTCCTCTTTCAACCTGAATCCAAAAGAATGTCTCACTTTCTCATCACATTTCTGAAGTAGTTCACAAAGTTCATGAATGAAACTTCCAGCTTAGCAAATGGAGGTCTATTTGGAGAGAGAAAAATAGAGCTGCCTCTCACACCATGATGCTGTGACCTTCAATGTCCCCGCCACTCCTGCAAAACTACCTTTAAATGCTGGAATCTGGCAGTTTTCTCATCTTTTGGTCCTGTACGTCAGCTACATGTTGGAACAAAATCTAGGGGATGAAGTGAGGCCACACTGTACTCCCTCCAGATTTCATTGACCTGGAAGACCAGATCTCTGTATCTGCTGTTTATGTAATGTCATTTTATGTAAAAGTATGTAAATTGCTCCTGTAGTTCAGATGACACTTGAAAGAAACTGTTGGAGTCCAAAACAATCAAAACCACCCATCTCCAGAGCATCTCTGAACCCAGCCAGGAACACCACCACCATCACGCAACTCAGCATCTCTCATTTGAATTCTGCAGTCAACTGAGACAGATTTTAAATTTGTCAGGCTTAAAGCAAAGTAATTCAGCAACATAAGATGTGCAATTGTGCTTGCTTTTGTGAAATCACAAACTGCTTAAGTGGATACTAGCCTATTTCTAGGCACTTCAGAGGCCAGAGCTATATAGAGAATAAGCAGCATTTCCAACATTGCTGCATCACAACATGCTGAGATGTAGCTGAGGCAAGATCTTGTTTAATAGCTTTGTTCCAGAATGTTCCACTAGGCCGCTAAAATTTGTCCCAGATATCTGTCCATGTTCAAATACCTCCATCTTGGCCAGGTTGCCCATCCACTGTCAGCTGCCCTTTTCTTTTATCCCATTGCCTCTTTTGCTGTACCAGTGACACCAGTCTCACCCACTTGACATTACCTGCATTAAAAACTGCAGGGTTATCTCCACACTGAACTTCACTTATCTATCCAGGAGCCTGATGCACTCTTCACGTCTCTGGGCATGTATAAAATCACTGGGTCAAGTTGATGGGTAAATGAACTTTGTTACTACCAATTGCAATGTTCAAAGAGCTCTAGGTCTCACCTTAAAATTTAGGTAGAATAACAAAGGTGTCCCCCTTCTTTTTCTTAGGCTCTGATCCTGCAAAATGACCTCTGATCCCCTCCAAGATGTGGGTGCACTGTAACTGCACAAAGCACCGATTAACCTTGCTAAGGTCATGACAATATTATGTTAGGGTCTCCTTCCCCCTGCCCCTTGTCCAGAGGAGATTTGAGGCTCACAAGTCTCTGAAAAGTTCTGTCTCAAGCCATAGCATTTCAGACCCCTCTTTGTAATCCCCACATTTACATAGGATGATGGCTCACACCAAAAGAAGTGAAGGGATTGAGGATATTAATTTTTAAGAGCAAAGGTGGTATCTTCACATGTATTTATGCAGAATCTAGCACTACAGGGTTCTAGTACTGAATGAGATTTCCAAGTTATGTTGTAATACAAATAAACAATAATAATAGAGAGTGGGTAAGGCTAAGGGAAGGAGCGGGACGTTATGATTAATTTTTATCAGACTTCCTTCCACTTTCCACAGAGCAGTTCAATGTGAAGTCAAAGTTCATTGACATGTTCTCTGTAGTCTGTGGGATGATTGTTTTATATTAGCCATTGACTTGGCCTGCATTGATCCTTGAGAATGTATCGCACAAATCATTTTGCACTAAACTGCTGAATCGATGAAGAAATCTCCTGGAAAATTTATATTAAAAGTCGCTGTTTGCCTAAATGAGTTCCCTGTGCCCCATATTGAATATTTTGCTGATGAATTGAATGAGTTTAAATTTGAACATTGCAGACCCATTAAAGAATGAATTCTTAAATCAACTTCTGCCATTTATGATTGAAATGAGATTTCCCCTGCAATAGACTAGCTGTTATATAAATCAGTTGTGCATTTTATACTGTACCATAAACAAGATATAATTCTTTTAAATACACAACAGGTGCCTTAAATCTTTTGATGCATCTTGTATTTATCTGATGTTGATTTTAGTATATTTACACCAGGTAACTAACATGGCTTTATAATAGAATATACTTTCTGAAGGTTAAAGAAGCCATAATCTTTGGTTTTAAATGCAACTGAGTTTTCAGGGATGAAACTCTACATCACTGTTCACAGCTGAGATCTAAATTTAATCTAAAATAAATAATTGTCCCTTGCACTATAAAAAAGCAAACCATCTTGAATAAGATTATGATTAGGGAAAATTTGACTTTTAGTGTGACATAGAGGAACATTTTTTCTGCTATATAGTTTTTAATATTGCGATGAACAGTTGAATTTTTTTCCTTTCCACTAGGACTCTTTGCACCTTAGGTGACCTCTGTACTTACTAGCTCAGGTAAATGACTCAAGCTGCTATCAAAATTAGTCCATGCACTAGTCCAGTTTTGAAGCTACTGGAGTTCCACTGACAGTTTGCTGAAGTAACTGCTGTCAGGAAAATGTTTCTTCACTTTTTCCACAAATAACAGTTTTTTACATAGATCACGCTCATCATGAGAGATGGTTGTTTCCCACTCAAGTTCCTTGAGAAGATTGCTGCTGGAGTCAGACTTGATCTCCTGATCTCATAGAATGTTCTGGATTAGACCAGGTGGAACTCAAAGGAGCAGTACTCTCCAAATCACTATCCTCTTCCTAAGGGAACAGATTGAAGGGAATTTAAACTGAGACTGTGAGGGTCAAATCAGCAGCTGGAGTAAATCAGTGCATTTTATTTGATATCTAGCAATGGTGCCAATGTGGGCTTTATGTATTCAGAAACTTTTGAATCTACAAATATTGCCAAGAAATAACATGGGGAGCTTCAATGAGCTACAAGAGAGGAGCAGCAGCTACAGTGTGGATTAGCGGATAGACGGGTCTGGAGGTTAATTTGAAATTGCTCTTTTCCTATCTTAGATAATGTGGCATTTACAAGTGCTCACAGTATAAAATACGAAAAACTGCTAGCCCTAGAGGAGGGATGATAATGAATACAGAAAATTCAATAAAATCTGGAAGCCAAATGAGAAATGCATGTCTTCACCATCCATCACTTCAGGACAGTGTATTTCTTCATTGCTGTTACCTCTAACCCACCTATGAGGAAGTTCTGGGCTCTGATGAACACACAGAGGTCTAATCTTACTCCAATGCTTGTCCTCTCCTTCCTCTGTCCACAGTAGAGCACATACTGGATTTGCCCTGTGTCGTCACGCAGACACCAGGTCTCTGATGACAAGCCAAAGTCAAACTCCATGGTATGTTGCAGCCACTTCTCCTCAGTTTGAATTTTTCCTACAAGGATGACACTTCCTTTAGCCAGGCACAGAGAAGGGGTGGGTGCAAGGAACTAAGACTGTTATTTGAAAAAGAAAGCCTTTCTTATTTTTGTCCCATTCCTGCCAGTAACAGGGTTCAGAAGTGGTTTCCCCAGTGAAGATAACTTTAAATCATAGGTGTTGCAGAAGGGTTGAAATCGCACACTTTAACCAGGTTGTAAAATCTCACTATGGAGGCTGTAGTAAGCAATGCTTCGTCCCATGGCTTCTAATGTTTTCATGTCTCCATGTGACTCTCTCATCCAAGGACAAACATCAAGGGTTTTATAACTATCAGTTGATCATTTCTGCTAAAGTAGGGGAGGTGGATTCTCAGCAAGATAACAAAGGTGTTATCTAAATCCAGGGAGGATATAAAGGATATTGGGATTGGGAAGATAACATCTAATTGAAGATTCAGTTTTCCAAGTGTCAAATTGTTTTGATGACTAATTGATTTACATAGACCAAATTCATTCACAGAGCAAATATTTTTTAGACCTTTCCTCCTGTCTTCTGTGGCAGCAAATAGGAATTGCTGTTCATTTTCTTAAGACAAAAAAAAATAATTAGAGACTAGGATCAGCATGGAATATATTACTGATTTTAGCTCTTCATCTTCTAGACATAGATCACAGTAGGTCACTAGTGTCTGTAAAGGTGTGATTTAGGGATCCAGGCCCAAGACTAGGAGCCAGAAAAGGTCAGGATATAATTGCTCTGCCTTGGCACTAAGACCAAGAAGAGGAAGAAAATATGGTGGCCTCAGGCAAAGCAAGACCTCTTTGGCTCAGTTTAAAAGAGGGATAATGGTGTTTATTTGCTTACCTTGGAGGTATATTATGAGAATTAATTAGTTAATGCTAGCAAAATGCTGTGAAGGTCAAAAATAATATGCAGTGAGAATGCAGGATGAAGTGGTGTAGAAGATTAGTTTAAACATTTAAAATAGCTTTAAAAGTGAGGTGTGACAAAAACTACATCTTGCTGTAGGGAAGCTTTTTTGTACCCACCTCAGCAAGTTGTTCTGGTTTTAGTGGAAACATTTTCAAAGTGGTTTTAGCAAGGTCTTTTTAACAGGAATTCACTTTCACTGCTGATAACACCAGGCCAACTTTCGAGGGCCGGATCAGGAGCTGAGGCATTACTTCTCTCTCCATTTCCATCATCCTAATCTTTTAATTCCTGAGAACTGATTTATGATACGCTTTCCCAGGACTGTGTTGAGAACATCGCTGGCACTATCAGGAGTGAATTTGGATCCAGGGTCCTGCTCATTGCCTGATTCCCAAGAGACTTCCTGACCTGCTGGACAACAGGTTCATTCAGGCTGACCAGTGCAACCTGTAGTTTTCTGGCCAGCAGTATAGATTCAGAGAGAAGGATTTGGAGTCACCCTCTCTATACATGTACTAGAAATATTTCCCTGGGATGACAGAAAAAGACACTTAAATGTCTTGGAGAAATAAACACATGTCACTACAGTCCGTGGTTCAGACTTCAGGAAAGGCAGATTTCAGGTTCACCTTCACTTCAATCTTTCTGTTTTGGTAAGAGAATGACAACTCAGCCAGGTGCCCATCTGTTCTCAAGCAGGCAGATACCTCAAACATAAATGTCCCCCATCAGCAGCACCTTTCCTAGCAGGCACAGTTACTTAGACCAGTATGCCATTAGCCTGAACTGTATGGACCATCTCAGATGTATGGACCATCTCAGATGGTCTCAGCTTCTTGATGGTTTGATTTGAGTAGCATGAAAGTTTGGTTTTAAATTTTTATTAAAAAATTTTAAAACTTTTTCCCTGAATTTTTCCAAAAACCTTAAATACAACTGCATCCTTTAAAAAAAACTATTTTCATGAGAATTGTTTGATTTGGAAAAATAAATATGATGCTTTTATCTGGAGACAAACTTGATGTGATTTGACTCTATGATGTCTTCTTCATGTAGCTATACCTTTTACCCTTAGCTACGTACCTAATGTCTTGGTGAAGTATGCCAGCAGATTATTTGGAAGGAGATCAGCTGAGATTGGCTTGAGGCCACCACACTCTTCTCATTTGTAAAAAAAATGCTACTTCAGATGCAGGTTTCTTAGGAGAAATCTTAACAAATCAATATGCTTGTCCCACTGATGTTTGTAAAATAGTTGCTTGTTCATCCGCTATGTGTTTTAGTTCAGACTATGCATTTTCTTTTTGCTTGCATTTTTCAATGCCCTTTTATGCTGGAAAAGCTGCTAGAGCAGGAAAAGCATAATAGTGTCTTAGTGTGACTCTGTCCTCAGTCAAATAAAACACATGTGTATTTTTGTAAGTTTGAAGAAAAAATTCACTTTCTGAGTTACAACTGCATCCTTTAATGTCATTTGAGAAGGCATGGATGCCAGAGAATTCCTTTCACAAAGTAAACCTAGTATATTTCATTTTACCATTTTACATTTCCGATAATTTTACATATACAGAACATTTGTGTCTAATTGGATGAAGGATCTTAATTGTTGTTACAAAAAAAAAAAAAATACTGTTAAATTGATATTACTTCATTGATTTTAATAAAGCCTTTGAAGATCTGAGAACAAAGGGGCCTATTGGTTCTTTAATTAGTAAAGGATTTATTCAATAAGTTATTGGACAAGTTAATTTACAGGACTTAATTTTGCTATTGAAAGGTTTAGCCTCCTTCCCTCCAAAATTGGGACGATGGACCATTCCAATACTGTGAAGGTGATGACCTTGTGATAACCCGCGTGTTCATCAGTCAAATTACTGTCCCCAGTAATGATAATGCCAAAGCTCTGGAACACTGGGGCAGCTAATCTGTATTCAAATTACACTCAATGAAACAGCAAGCACAATTCGAGTAATAACTCACTAGCACTGAGAGGTGAAGGGAGATGTTCAGACCCCTTCATGCAGATTGGACATTATCATACATTTCTTAGGTGTTGGACAGGTCTGCATGAGAGGGTTGTTAATGAAAATATCAATCAAAAACTCTGCTGACTTAATGGTCAATTTAAATTAATTAATTGGAAAGGAAAAAGTTGAGAAGGACAGCATTGATTGTTTAGCTCAAAGCAGTTGGCAGGCTAGGAGAACAAGGTTGCCCAAATAAGACAATGTTTCCTATGTCAGCTGATGCCGTGTGTAAAATCTTGAGTCTGAAAAGACAGGGAAAAACAGTAGGATGCTGTAATTTGAACACTTTGATACTTTGAATCATGGTTCACTGGGTTTGGGGATGGGGTTCTGAATGTAATAGCATAATATCAGCCTGAGAAAGGAAATCTACAGGAGAGGTAGAAAAGGGTCAGTATGCACCAGTATGCAACCATCACTTCGCAGTCACATATAGCATCCCTTTCATTCATGGACTGTTTTTTTTATGCTCCTGGTTTGTAATTTCTAGCTCAGAACATGTTTGTTAGTTGTACCTAAAAGGTTGACTGTCTGGAGGTCAGTGGAGGACTCCTATTGATTCAGGGGAGCCATAATCTCAGCCTTTATCTGCAATGGGGCTCCTCACAAGTAAATATCTTTTTTAAGAAAATGTTTAATGCCTAGGTGTATTTATAAGATTTTTTTTTTTTATTAATGTGGATGAAAAGGATCTGTTGTTTTGTGAAACTGGTGTAGTGTCTTTGGGATGAATAAACTATAAAATTTACATTTTTATTGTCTATTTTGAAACAAATACTTTAAATGATACTTCCTATACATAAGTCTATATTTATACCTGTATATATAATTAAACATCAGCAAAATTTTAGAAGAAAAAAAGTCCAAGCTATTTTAAAATACGTTTTATTCAGTGCATAAACAAAGGTTATAGCAATTTGATGTGAGAATAGTCTAAATCTAGAAATTAAATGAAGAGCTTGTATCAAATGCCTGTGTTTCATACTAAAACCTCAACATTGGTTTTGAGTTCAGTGCTAAGGAAATACAGCAAGATTTGGTAAATCCATGCTATTTTATCTATCTAAAGCACAATCCAAACTTTCTACTACCTGCATTGGGTGGTGATGTGGGTGCAATCTGAGATCTCAGGATGCAAAATATTTTTTGAGATCCTGGGAAATCCAGAACTGCTACTCCAAAACATTTTTATCCAAACATTCTGTCTTGTCTTCAGCCATCTATTTTGTTTTTACTTTAATTTGTTTCCTAATTCTGTTGTTTCTAAATCACACACTGTCAATTGCATCAGAGCAGAATATAGACATTAGCATCAAGTATAATGCAGCAGGAAATAAATGTGAGATGTAAAATTAACTGCAGATGCAGCAGGTTTACTGTGGAAAGAGTCTGACAGGCAGCGCTGCGAATGATTCTGATATTTTTATTATAATTTTTTTATTAGTAAAAAAAGGATGGGAACAGTAAATTGGCCTAATGAGACAGAAAGAAATGAAAATAAAACAATTAGCCACGAAAGGCAATATGGTAATTATATATTTTCATAAATGACAACAAGTAGAGTGGTACATGACACATTGTAAAGGAAATTAAGATGCTGAACTGACTTCCTATTCTGTCTTATTCTTTTCCATCTATCCTTTGCCCAAAGCAGTGTTAAAATGATAATAAGGGATTCAAATGAATGCAATCTCAACTAAATATAACTTGGTCCTCATCAGACTTCAGGGGCAGGTCTCCAATCAGATTTCCTACCTAACTTCTAGCAAATGCTTAGCATGATGGATATGCAGTGGCTCAGGGCTGTACTGCTACTGAATATGCTGCGAAGAAAATTTATCGAGACTGAAAAAGCCCAAACACATGTGTCCCCCAACATCTTCTCACTGTCACAATGTAAATCTTGTTCATCTTCAGAAACACTGAAGCACATTTATAGTTCTATACAGTAGCTATCTTGGAGAATATTTCACCCAGGACCCAAGAGAAAATGGTAGGTGAAAACCACTCTGACACTGGAAGGGCAAGCAGTGCACCAAGCAAAGCCCACGGTGGCACAGCTTTTTCAGCAGAGCAACTCAGCAGAGCCAAGACCTGATGATTCTGCAGTTTAAAGATGTGCCCGGTTGAATAGACTTCTTTCTTGCTGGACTGTGTTAATATAATGGCTGTACAGCTATAATGTATTCTCAATAAACAGTGCCTGTTGTTTGCAAATGCCCTAGCTGTGCTTTCAGGTCTAATCTCCCACCAAAGCCATTCAGTGTGCCTTTGATTACTCACCACCCCTACAGTGGTCATAGCCCTCTGGGCATGGTTGTTACATCCCAACATTCAATCTATACAACCCTTCCATCCAGCTGTGGTTATATCCCTATGGCATTATGCAACAGCTATAGAAGATCTTTATCTATAGGTATATCAGGAGCCTTTATATGGTTGTAATTACGTCTATCTCTGCATTTACTATCCTGTTATACTGGTGTATTTGCAGAAGCACAGTTATGTAGAGACAAAACTCATGATGAAGAATAGTAATGAAGAGTAGGGTAGAAAATATGTGCATTTTCATATGCACATCCCAGCTCTTCCTCAGTTTTCTCACTTAGGAGGTAAAGATAATAACCAAACACCCTAAAATTTTGAATTCTAATCCCAGCATTAATTCTGTCTCTGGTTTTGGATAATCTGCTTAGATTGACTGCATTGCTTCACCCTCTTTGGAAGGGAAACATCCAATATTGCTCTTTATGGATGTCCCAACCTCTTCCTGGCACTAGCTTTCATGTGTCTAGTACAAGGACTGGACAAATCTGCTCCTATATTTCCAGAGTAGTGTCTTCTTTGGGGGAATGGACTCCCCAGCAGGCCCCAGGAACCTTAAGACTGGAGAAATTAGGATTGTCTATGGGATTTAGTGATAGGAGCCAGATTTCCCCTTTGGTGGAAGGGTAATGCAAAAATGTGTATGAACTATTTTTAGTTGGGCTATAAAGAGAGAATTAAGCTATCAGAGGATATAATTAGAACACCGCTACTGTTCTGTATGTGGGGATTAGACACTATGCCTATGTAATTAATCAGGCTGAATGAAGTAATCTTGGACTATAATTACATGGACCGCTTTATTATTCTTCTGGTTCAGAGTAACAGATTCTGTGAGGAGTACTTGTGAAGGGCAAAATGGTGCCATGGTTGGAGTGAGTCAAGAAATAGGCTTCAGCACTACTGGAGATGCTGAGAGTGTCAGCCTGGCAGGGGCCCAGTCTTATAGCTCTAAGATCAACCACAGCTGGGCTGGTTCTAGCCCGTGCCTCAGTGCATTATGTTGGGAGCCTTTCCTCAGGCTCTGTAAAATCTTCAGCCCCAGCTTTGCAGAGCCTTACACATTCTTAACATTACCCAGCACAAAAAGCAAAGTTGATGAAAAAGTTATTTTAAAAAGATGGCCTTTGCCATGTAAGTGTAGCAGGACTTGGCAATAAGCAGAAAGTATTACTACTGGTTTATTTTCTTATGAATAACAATAAAATATTGCACTGACTGCAAGCTTGATGTGAGCAATAGTAATATTATTGCTCTTGTAGTATTTAGTTTGCTTGTATTTCCTCTTGACTCCAGATGGATTTTAATTTTGCCTATGGTAGCTACACAGTGAGCAAGTAAAAGCTTTAATAAATCTGCTTGTTCAAACTGAAACAGGCATTTTGTATTATGAGACTGTCTTACTCCAAAACAAATCCACATGATTATAGTAGTGGATTTAACTAATTGCCCTCCAAGCAGCTCCTATGGGAAAACAAAGTGTTGTCTATGTTAGTAGTGCCTCAAACAGGGATCAGTTAGGATCAGCAAAAGCATGGTATCGTGTGCTTTAGTATTGTATTGTTTACCAGCTGGCAGGAGAATAATTTACATAAAATCATTATCACTTGCTTTAGGGTAAGTACAATCATAAAAGCTTGTATATGAACTGAATCCAAAATCCCAATATGTTGACTACTGTTGAATTTCTAGAAAAATGCAGTTTGACATTCAGATCCCAGAAATCAAGGATTTTGCTCTGGGTGAGATCCTGAAGTGCAAGGGATCTGTTTTGCAGACTAAAGCCTGATGTACTTGTTCATGTGAGATATTACACTTATAGAGGCTTCAGACTTCTCTTCTCTTCTCTTCTCTTCTCTTCTCTTCTCTTCTCTTCTCTTCTCTTCTCTTCTCTTCTCTTCTCTTCTCTTCTCTTCTCTTCTTCTCTATAGAGGCCAGCAATACCTAATATTGTTAGCAGAAATGTTACTTATATTATTACAAATTATAATAATATTTACAATATGATGCTGAAACATCTGAGAACAAGCACCTAAAATATTTCAGATGAGCTGTACTCTAGAAATACCTTGCAGACTGCAAGGAGAGCCCAGTTTTACGTATGAGCTGAGGTGCAGATGTCCACATGGTTTCTATTTAATGGTAGGTGGCATAGGTCCAACCTTCAGGACTCCAGTTTTTTACCATAGATTGGTAAAAACACTGCCCTGTGGGAGTTTTGACATGGAGACACCATGATAGGAAAAGACTGGGTCATTACATATACCTGCTCAGTGCTTCTTTTCAGCATGGTGGTCAGTAGCATTGCTGGAAAAAAACACTCCAGGACAACTGGCTCCGGCAAATGTTGCTTTATCTATTTTAGAACAAGGCCAGATAGAAAGTTTGCTATGCTTGCATGGTTAGCCCTTCTCACTGAATAATGTGAAGAAGTGTCAGGGCACTGGAAGGCTTTTTTTCATTAATGACACAATTATAGGCAAGGAAAATGGAGGCATTGTTAATTAAGAAATTCTTTGGCACTACAGTGAGAATTGCCTGAACAATGTTAAAACAGTGTGATGAAGACATACAGGGTTGCACAGACACAACATAGCTGCGAAATCCTTCAAAGACACCACCCAAAGATGTTCAGTATGTCTCCAAAGATGATCAAGAGACTTCTGTAGGTCTGATTCTACCACAGGCCAGTGCAGTGCTGTTGCCAAAAACCTGTGCTGTTGCCAAAACCCACAGGACTTACACACACAACTGCATGATCCTGCTCCTTAGTGGCTAAGACTAAAGAAAGGTCTGTATAATTTTTTTCTACTGCTTAGTTTGTAGATAATTTCTGGATACAAGTCTCCAGGACTACTAAACTGTCACCTCTCCTGAGCATTCAGACCCTCCAGGTAAGGTCTTTTAAAGGACCAGAATACTTGAATTTCGCTGTGATTTGGAGGCACTCCTTTGAAACTGCCTGCCTGTATTCACACTAAAACTGCAGAGACATGCAAAAGTACAAGCAAAATTTTATACTTTAGATTTTCATATCATATCTTGGTACTGTAGACGATTGGCCATTTGTGACTCACTTTGCATATTCTGGAACACAGCAGGCAAAGCCAGTGTGCGGCACACTCTGGCATTATATACTCAAAGACCACTGAAGCAGATAGCAATTTTCTAGTAAAATTTTTCCAAATTATCTTTTTTTTATATAAGTTATCACTGTCAGAAGAAGAAGAGCTGACCTTTCTTCTTTTTCTCCTGAGTCAGTCATTACCTACATTTCTTCCCAATACGGCTTGCTGCACCTTGTCTGTCTTCAATGTTTTTTCCTGCGTCATCATATCTCTGATTATCTATTGCTCTGCAGTATCTACTGGAAGAGTGGTCAGGGTGCTGCTGTACCCATATTGTATTGCTTGCTGTCAAACCAGTGGCTTCAGTTAATATGTATCTGGTGCCATGCGTAAGTGAAGAGCAATGAATGCAAGCTCCAGGCAGCAGAAGTCTAACCAAAGAGTCCCAGCAAGTTACTGGAGAGCACCTAAACACCAAAAGCAAAACCATGACAAACCTTCCTTGGTATCTAGGGTGAGATTCAGCTGATCTAGTTTACAATCCAGATAACTACATCCAAACTCGTCACTCTAGAGTCTCTATATAGTCAGTGGATAAAGAGATACAATGACAGCTGGTATTTGCACAATCTAAAATGGACTTTCCTCTCCATTGACTAGAAATGAGCGAACCCTGAAGTACCCTGGAGGAGCCACAGAGTCCCAGCTACAGACACCTCAGCGTAGCTGATTCCCTCCCAAAAGGCACCTCAGTGATCTATTTGGGAATGCTCTGTGAGTAGAGAAATAGTTTACCCAGCTAGTTTTGATCACTGGCAGTTACCATGTGGGTCATTAATATGCTGTGTAATTCCAACCTAACTATTCTAATGTGCATTGATTTCATATTATGTGGGAAAAGAGCTCATTGCTTATTATTGGTTGTAATATATCTCCATGGAAAAGGTGAAAGCTAGCATCTGGCCTCACACAAATGATTCTTAGAGGAGTTAGCAGTGCTTACTGGAAACAGAGGACTGAGACTGAACACCTTCCATTAGAGCACTGGGATGCCAGAGACTCCTCTGCTGTGGGGACAGATGCTCCAGTCCCGTAATCACTTTCATAGACTTTCACTGGACTCTTTTCAGTATGGCCGTGTCTCTTGTACTGAGGAGCTGAGAACTGGACACTGTACTCCAGTTGTAGCTTCACCAGTGCTGAATAAAGAGGAAGGATCACCTCCCTCGACCTGTTGCTAATACTTTTTCTTTTTCACTGTCCAGTGATGGGTGCAGGTACTGGGAAGGCTTTCTCGAGGTGTCACCACTGGCAGAAACCTTCTCACTGCTTTGCCATGTCTGCTAAACAAAATTGTACTGCAGCTGGAAAACACCTCAGACCAAGAAAGTCACGGATGCAAAGACAACAGTAGAACACAATTTTGTGGCTTGTGATTATCATCCTTTCCACTCAGTTACAGTCCCATCATTGGTTTTCTTGTGAAAATCTTTTTCTTCACTTCATATCAATTTTTACTTCATATCAGCCTATTGCTGTTGAGAAAATTTGCTCCACCCTTCTCTGTGGAGCTCAGTCCTGTCTAAACAGACACTCAATTTTATTAAGAGGTAATTCATATTCCTATCTGACACCTTATGTGGACTTTGGGAGCTCACTGAATTTCAGTGGAGGTGTGGAGAAAAGTTAGGATTGAGAGTCCTGCGAACTTTTCAACCACATTCAAAGGCAGTATGTGTGAACATAAGCAGGTCATCTCCAGCCACCACCCCCTTTCTCAGCCAGCCCGAGTAAGACCAGGCAACATTTACAAGGATGCTTGCTGGATGGAGCGGTCAGTCCACGTGTGTGTGTGTGTGTGTACAGCTTCAGTGCCTTGGCATCAACAGCTTACTGCTCTTCAGAAATGCTAAAAGAGGCTCCATCTAAAAAACTCTTTGAACCTTATGAAACTTATGGAGAGATAAGAAACAGAAATAATGCTGTTGGACTATATAACATAAAGTAACCAGTGTGGCCTTTTCAGGGACTAGGATTTTGACCTTGCAGGTCCTTTGATGAGTGTGGCCTACATCGTTTCCGACCCCACATACAGTAGCTAGCATGCCCGCAAGGCTCTTTTCAGACTAATTCCTGCTAATGTCATGCATGGCTAGTTAACCTCCATTTGATCTGTCTTTTAGAGATTTATTCATCAATAAAGGCGCTATTACTCCTTTGATGATAGTTAGTATCATTTATATGAATTGTCTATTGACGGACACATTTAACAAAAGGTGTTTATGTGCTGAACAATCCCATAGTTTATTTATCCAATAATCATATAATCGATTTGAAAAAAAAAATCACACTGAAGGACTTCTTTGAGATTTAAAGATTTCACAGTTTCCATCTGTGTCTAAGATGTTTAATTTGTGTTAGTTCTGTATTACATTTCACTAGTATTGTTTCTACAAGAGGATCTTATAGATTAATCTCTGACAGCTCTCAGGTAAAGACTGAACCTGGCTTGTTTAAGATGATTGCTTAGGTATTTTTAATCTCAAATGGCAGTATAAAAAATTAGAAATACTGTGCAGAGAGTGTCTTGAGGCACTTCTGGTGAAGGTTACCACTGATCACAGTTCCAGTACTTCCAGACAAAGTACTTTTTCAGCACTAGGACTACCATCTCTACAGTGTTTACAAATATCTACTGAAGACTGAACGAGAAGAAGCCTGTTTCTCTTATAGCTTTCTCCAGCTGATAGAATTACATTATCACAAGGAAGAACACTGCTCAATTATACTCAGCTAAAAATCCAAATCAGAAAATTTTTCTTGTCTAGCAAGTTCTATAGGGCTTCTGTTGCTTTTTGGATTGAAGACTTTGTGCAGGATGGTAATACCAGGTCTCCAGTGGGCACATCCAGTGCTCAAATGCTCCTGAAACTACCAAAATTGGCACCACAACTTATCTGGGAAGCCAAAGAAATAACCTTGGTATTGAATACCAGACCTCTCTTTTTAGTGAATGATTAATACCCCGGTGTCTCCCAAGTCCCAAATATCATGCTGTACCATCACTATATTATATTTGCCTGTTAATACAGGCATTACAGTTGTTCAAGGTGCTTTTGTGAAGGTTGCACTCCTTGGTGTGGATGGGAGAGTCCGTTGTTTGCCTGGGTTTAAATGGTGGATGTTTTATTTTCTAAGGTCCTGACTCTGGCGAATTCTCTGTCAGTCACATGTCTACTTCTCAGAAGGAGCAAGACTGCATTGACTGCCTGGTGACCTACAGTTTTGACTTTCATTCTGGGAAGAGTTACCAGTTGTGCCTACTTGAAAGTGCAGGGTTCACTCTGGGGGACCACAGAGACCGTTAGACATGCACAATTTTCATGGTCTCTGTTCAAAGACAGAGGGCTTGCCAAAGTATGGTTCACAGTATTGGCACCAAGGGATGCTCAAGGGGCAAAAGCTTTGTGGATCAATTACGACACTAAACAACTTACACCTTAAGATGGGGAACAAAGACTGCAGGAATGCAAGAGAAAAATCCCAAGGATCAGGGCTGTTGAGCAGTTTTAGAAACCCTGATTTTTCATGCCTTTGTGCTGCAGCAAGCAGGAACTGAGTGGTCTGAGCTCATGTTGGGACCTTAAAAAGAGGTAGGGAGGCTCTGCTTATGTGTTTGAAACCTAGGTCCACAGAATCACTTCTAGGACATCTGGCTTTGCCTAGAACAGGATTCCCTGTTAAAATACCCTCATGCACTGGGAGGTCTAAAGAGGATTGGTTTGCTATTATTAGTTACTGGCCAAAAGCTTTAGCACTCTGGTTTGAAGGAATTTTTGATCTTTTGATTTTACAGGAGACTGGAATTGATAAGCCGTGTGATTTCAAGGGCTGCAGTTTCAATCAGACTCCCCTCCCCATTGCCCTCCTGGGAGACTCTGACCACAGGGAAGGACAAGTCCTGGGATTTGAAGGTTTAAGCTGAGGCCACCAAGTCCAACATCTTGAGAAGTACCAGTTTCATAAAAGCCTGAGCTAAGCTCTGGGAGCAGCAGCTTAGCTGGCCGATGTCTGTCTTAGATGCACTTGCAAGCAGTAGAGAGTAAAACCCTGATCCTGTGAAAACTGGTGGCTGGAAGGCAGTTGGTACTCATCACTGAAGCAGTGTCAATAGGGTGGTGAACTTGCTGCTCCCTGAATTAGAGTCAGCATGTCTTACTTTCCTGAAAATAAATGCCAGAGAAAACTTTCCTCGGGAATCGTAGGAGATGGGGACTAGCAAAGGCAAAGGAAAACCATACATTACACACTATAGGTCCTACCCTGCCCTCTTTGTGTGGCTGCTCCTCTGAGAGCCCTTTCCTAAAGGTGACACTGTGAGCTGAGTGTTGATCTCAGGCCTCTAAATCTGTAGAGCTGTTATCCTGAAGTTACTGTGGTCCATCTGAAATCAGCTTTAGTTCTGTATGCTTAGCTTGATACTATTTTAAAAAATTATTTATATGTTATTTTTGTTAATTAATTCTCTCTCCTGAGGGAAAACTGAGACAAATTGAGACTTCCTTTAAACTTTGTACTTTAGAAATAACACTCTCTTATTTTTGCTCAAAGACTCAGGTAAAGTCTTCAAACAATGCAAATGACAGCAGCAGCAGCAGCAGAGAGGTGCAGTCACTGAGACCCAAAACTGTGGCAGTCATGAGCGCATCAGAGCTGAGACTTAGCAGCTGCAGCTGCTGCTTATGTTCCCTTCCCAGGAAACATGAAAGAACTTCACACCTTCTTGGCAAGCAGCCTGGCTGCGTGTGCAGGGCTCTTCTGCCACCAGAGACAATGCCAGTG
Organism: Pedionomus torquatus; assembly: GCA_013398155.1. Lineage (NCBI taxonomy): Eukaryota > Metazoa > Chordata > Aves > Charadriiformes > Pedionomidae > Pedionomus > Pedionomus torquatus. Next base: position 224,165 of record VZRU01009613.1, on the reverse strand, counting down.
ATGTATTTTTAATGTATATATTTTTATATCTGTATTCATGTATGTGTGTGCATTATATATATACTGGAAAGTAGATTTCTGTACATGCATGTGTATGTGTGTGTGTATAAGCATGTACGCTTGTTCATGAATGAATAGCCATGTACAGGTCTGCTTAAGCATGTGTCTATGAAATAATGTAGAATGTTTCTGTAACACTTGGCAGTGCCCTTCTAAGGAAGCTGGGACTGCACTTTGTACAAGAACTGTGTAGAAAGAGCATTATTAAATGCAGGCACCTTTGTTAGAGGAAACAAAAGTACACAACATCCTGTTGGGGTGATAAAGACATAACAGCAGAACAGAGAATGCTCTTGGAAATAGCATTGACTCTTACTTGTATGGTTTTTCTCTTGGCCCTGGATCTACTTTAGCACTGATGTGAACTTATTTTGTCTGGCAGTGCCAAGAAATGTGCCTTTTATGTCTGGGACAATAAGAACTGATATTTGCAATGAATTTCTCCTGCAGAAAAAGAAAGGGAAGGGAAGGGAAGGGAAGGGGAGCTCATCAGGTGCAGTGGGATTACTGAGAGTTTATCCTGATCACTCAAGCCATAAAGGAAGAACAAATTCCTTAGGTTAGTTATTCTTTAAAATCTGTTTGTCCAAGGCTATGATGCATGGCTCCTTTCACAAGACTGGTGTATGGGACAGTGGGTATCTGGTCCGAGGAGAGTGCAAGAAGGAAACACCTCTGGACTGCAGAATTTGTGGTCCCTTCCCTCTTCTTACAAGAAGAGCTGTAGGTGTGTCACTGCAGGCAACCAGGACACCACAACTCCAGGAGATGCCCGGAACCACCTGTGCCCCGGGGAAGGGTGCTTGCTGGCATGAGGAGCTGAAGCACAATGTCAAGGGACAGAAATGCTGATTAATCTGTCTTTTCAGAAGTTTGATGCTGTCACTGGGGTAATAGAGCAACCCAGGCCTTTTCAAGGAAGAAAATGGAGCTGCTTTTTTTTGCTTGCAGTTCGTCTTTGGATCTGTGCTCCCCAAATAACTAAACTGTTGTCAGGTTTAGATCCTGGATGGCTAGATTTGTATCACACAATGTTCAAAAGCAGAGTTGCTCCTGTTATCCACTCCCAAAAAGGCACATCATAGGCACAAACCAGCTGATAGCATCTCCAGCTACCTGGTCCATACCCACAGTTAATAGGTGAGAGTGGCAGATACTGCAAATCTAATATGTAATCATGTTTGAGTACTAAATTGTGCCTGTGTTTCACTTCTGCACAGGTAAGTGATACCTGAGAAGTGCAAACCTAGTCCTTCACACAGAGGACTGAGGAAAATTGGAAGCTTTTTGACAGGTCAGAAATCCCATTGCCTACTTCAGAGAGATGCTCTGAGAATTAATTCAGGACTGATTCAGCACAAGTTCAGTCTTGGAGAAGAGCTGACAGAGGTCATTCGGATTGCTCTGCCATGAACCTGATGCTGAGATATTCAGATGTCTCCCCGGTGTCCTCGGGTGCTGGAGGTGCCTGGCCATGGGGGCAGTATCCCAGCACCCTGAAGTGATGCTCTTCCCGCCCAGCCCCACCCTTACAGCCCAAGATCTTTCCGTGGGCTTTGGTGCCATCAAGTGGCAGCAATGCTGAAACGAGAGAAGCCCTCAAAAGTCCCTCGTTTTTGGGCGGTCCCTGGGCACACACAAGAAGCATGCAAACAAGATTAAAGTTTTTCCCAAAGTTTGATAGTACAAGACAGTGCAAGTGCAGCGGACAAAGAGAAACTTTTACTGATGTTTGAACCACGTAGAAAAATCAGCTTTTTTAAAAAGCAGGATAAGCTCGGTTTTGAGAAATGATTAATGCAGCTGGCATCAAGAGTGTGGCTGAAAAATCACATCAATATTCTCCAGACTTTCAAGTATTCTGGGACCTGAGCCAAATATCATAGTTGGGTCTTCAGCTCGGATAAACTACTGAGGCACAAAGTCAGTGAAGCCAGACTAGTTCTACTAAAAATGAAGCTGGTCCTAAAAATTGTAGCCTAATCTGAAATACTTATGGCTTAGTTTGATGAATTTTAAATCTTATTTTTTATGTTATTCAACATAGTGTCACTGAATCAACACCAAAAAAGGATTCATGGAGTTTATGTTGCCCACAGGGAGCACATCAAATTCTCTGTACTAAGACCAAGAATGTGCTTGACTCAAGATTAACATGGCTTTAGCTGAAACACATGTCCCAGAATGTATCCCACTGAAATTTTAAGGAAATTAGAGGCTTTTCTTTATTGGGTTGTTCTCATGGGCAGTCACTTGAACTGTTACAGAAGGCAGACTTCTATCTAATTCAAGTTTGCCCATCTAATCCCCCAAACAGTGAATCTTGTTACAACTTTCTCCACAGATCTCTGGTTCTTTTGCTCCCTGGTGCTCTCTCTTCTCTTATTCACAGTGATATTTCTTTGTTTTCTGTCTGTAGCTGAGGGAGAATAAAAATAAGAATTTACATCAATCTCAGGGATTCTCCTTTTGCAATTATAAAGAAAGTGGAAGTGCAATGATCTTCCTCTCTCTCCATGAAAATAGCTGTCTAGAAAACAGCTTGGAATAACATTAATGATTAGTTTTTGTGGTGTTTTTTTTTGGTGTGTGTTTCTTGTTTCGTTTTGCTTTAAAGAAAGACTTTGCCTGTGTAACTCCTATTTAAATACAAATATAAGAACTTCGATTATTTTTTTTTTTCAGTAAAGAATGTAGTAGGACTGTTAGAAAGCAGACCTGATCTGAATCCTTAACACTTGTTATTGAGACCAAAGTAGAAATTTTAACTTAGCCCCAAATAATTCCAAGCCAAAACACTCAATATAATATGTATTGCAGTCTCCCTCATCTGGAGACCTTTGCACCTACAAGAACAGGATAATAACCTTGTTTCATTCCCTTTATTTTATGCAGTTGTGATTTACACAAACTGAATGTTTGGCTGTTAGCTTTGAAATCATGAGAGTACAGGGTGATGCTAACATGCCAGAGGTTTTTGTGAGAACTTAGCCTAAGCATTGTTAGGTTTTTCATTGCATTTTTGGCTAAGTAACACAAGTTACAGTGGAAACAGTTGGTACATCCCGCCCTCACACAGTATATTCCTCTGTGTACCCCTAGGTTTTCCAAGCTCATGTAGATATGTTAGACGCCTTTTTTGTATTTCTGTGATTTATTTTTTTATTGGCCCATGGCAGTAGAGAATCAGCTCTAACCCAGACGGATTTGTACGCTAAATAATACATAATGACAACACTCTGGCATTAGAGAGAAAGAAGTCTCTCTGATTCTAGACGCCTTGTGCAGCACAGCAGTGATCAGCTGATGCTCAACCTTCCTCCTGGGGCAGCTTTTAGCTTCATTCCTTTCTCCCATTCTGGCTAAAGTATCCTCTTCCCAGACTAACAGGTATATTGCTAGGTGTAAATCCCCTACCATTGGTTGTTGTCCACTCCTTCTTAGTACGTCTTAGCAGTTTGTGTTTACCAGAGTTGAACTAAGGCAGCCAAATTGTTGCAATCAGAGTGCAAATAACTAGATTTTGGCTGCCAGCAAAAGGCAAGAACTCTGTCCTGAGTGGGGTTATGTTAACAATGATTTCATGGGATGTATACGTCGAGACATTTTGCAGCTCTTGGATATTTTCTCCCTGAACCTGTCAAGGATTGTATGTTAGAACAAACACCCCCATGCTGGTATTACATTATAATTTTTGCCATCATGCTGTAGCTCTGTAGGGTTGCCACCACTCTGAAATGCTGCCTTTGCCTCTCTAGAAGTACAGACAGGGCAGCCAAACCCAGGCTGTGAAAAAAAAGACTACCTGGGATTCCAGGGGCTTGCTGTTCTGGCTCTTCATGCATCCTAACACTGGTTCCTTGCTTTCACTGTCAGTGCTGCACTGTTATGTTATTGCATGTTACAGTCTTACCTTCGTGATGCAGAGGGGGCTATATTCAATGAATTTACAGAGCCAAAAGTGTTGCCTTCCAAATTTCCTCTGGTACCTCTAGGCTTTCTGGCTTGTGTGCTAGCATGTTGGCTTTCAAATCTCATCTCTCCATATTTTTGCTTGTTGAAAGATTATTTTGTCCTTAATATTCTATCACTGAAATCGTTAAAAGGTAGGTTGGGATTTCTCAGAAGACAACTTTTGTAAAATTGAGCTAGCAATCTGACTACCTCAATCATCAACTTTAGACCTTCACGATTTTCTCATCAAAGGCGAATCTGTTCAAGATGTCCCTCAGCATTTTCCCTCCCTCCCTGCAAGCCAAATATTTGCATCGCTGTGATTTGGAGAACCACCGGAAACACAAGGAAAGCTGCAGCCTTTCCAGAGATGGTTTTGGGACCAGCAGGCACACGACAGTCAGGCAGATCACCCTCTGAATCTCTGCATCTCGAATCACAGGTCCTTCCCAAATGTACTGTAGAAAGCTGAAACGCAAAACAAAACCCTAAAGGCCCATTTACCTCATCAGTCTTTTCAATGCCTGCAGCCAAGACCATTTCTAAGAGCATCACTGACACTTGGTGGCATGAGGGGGAACTGCACATCTCTGCTCCAGCCGTGCGAGATGCCTTTACCCATCCCTGTCTCTGCACAGTGACTCTTGTTTCACATTCCCAAGATGACAAATCAAAGCACAGGAGCCAGCACACACTGTTGAACATTGAGACTCTTCTATCTGCTTTCATTTCTGTCCAGTGTCCTTAATGTGAAGGACCCTGTTAAGTAATTACCTGAAAGTTATTTATGGAAGAATAAATAATCTTGAACTACATTTCTAGAAGAAGATAGCTGGTCAGATAGTTAGTCCTTCTAGCTTGCTGGGTCTTTAAACATTGAGAGATGAAGGAGATGCCTAATTCAGGGACCGTAGTGTCCCAATCTCTGTCTGCCAATGAAGAGATGTGGGCTAGTTTAACAGGCAATTCAGCCCGCTGGAGATCTTCAGTCTCTTCTAGAGATGTGCATTTATTTCTGTATGTAATATGCACCAACAGCAAGTAGACATCTAAATTTGGTCCCTTAATGAGATGTCTCAGATTAGGTAGGATAACTGCATCGACTGTGGGCTAGAGTTATCTCTGAGCTTATATACAGATGCGTGTGTAGAAAGAAAAAAGATAGAGCTTCAATCTTCTGTGTATGCAGAGCACTAGGAGTGTCTTTTATATATGCACTCAGAATTGCAAACACAGCAAAGGACAATGACAAAGACAATGGCAAAAATAAAGCCAAACTGGAGTCCCACAATGACCGAAAATCAGGCAAACGCTATTGCAAAAGCAACAGCAGCTGAAAGACAAAAGGAAGAAGAAGTTTCCAAAGCTGTTGTCACAATGCAGGGGTCACCCTCCAGGTTGCATGGGAAGATCTGCCCAGATGAAGCTAAGTTTTCTTAGCAGGTGTCTGTGTCATGGATCTGCCATCCTTATTATTTTCTGCTCTTTTCACACTGCCACAGGCTTTCAGCAATAATCATTGGCCAATGTCTGCAGGGGAAGTAAAGGATTGCTTGTCTCTGGCTGTCCCCAGGCCTGGGGGCCCTCTGGGGAGATATGTCAGTGTCAAAGTCATTATTGGGCTCAAGGCAAGGGGCAGCAGTGTGAAAGTGCACAAGAGGTCAGAGCAGATGCTTGGTTCTCTCTCAAAATCATTGCATCTCTGTGGATTATGTGAGAGGGACCACGAAAACCCTAATGATGAGGAATATTAAAATTCCCTTAATGCTTTTCAGAGGATTTATAGGCTTTCCATAGTTTGTCCTCTCCACACAGCTGGTGTGGTTCTTCCCCTGGCAGGCCCCAATCAACAATAATTTTTTTACTCATTAGAAATTAAATTGTGGGTCCCCAAGACTGAATGTAGCTAAAATTCCCCCTATGCCTGCCTGGTGGAGGGTTCACAACTCACAGCTGTAACAGGGACTGAAGTGGGCAATAGTCTTGTTATGGCTCTGAACTGCAAGTCAGATGTGGTCCAAATTTTTCTTAACGTGCACGTCTCTGGCTTGTATTCTTAATAATACATTAGACCTCACTGTCTCCTGTAGATCCGTGTCTCCATTACTCAGCTGCAAAATGCAATGCAGTATTTATTTTATTTTACTTTATTCTATTTTTGCTTGCCTATTTTTCCCATTTGTAGCATAACCTCTGCATAATCATGCCTTTCTTTCATTAGGTACAAAAGGCCCTTCAGCTGGAGTCTTTCAACATGACAAAAGATAGTGTCTTTTTACTACCCATATAGCATCTGTCCAGTTCATTGGAGACCTGACTCGCTGCAGGAACAGCTTAACATCTTTCAGAAGAGTTGGCTGCACTCATTTCCCTTCTAAAACAAACACGAAACACCACTTAAGTCTGTTATATTTCTGCCTAGGTGACAGCTTCTTGTAGAGTTCTCAGTTAGGGAGATCTCAGAAGGCTCAGCTTTGCCTCTGCTTTTCGGCACTGTGACAGTCTTGCGTTTTCTGCATTGCCTTTTTATGCCTTATGAGCAGCAACTTTGTTCTGTAACCTGGATTTGCTACAGAAAGCACACATGCTAGCTGGCGTGTTTTGTACCAAACTGTCAGGGAGGGTCCACTGCTCTTGCTACAATCACAGAGGAGCAAAAGGCTAGGGAGTGAGAAGCCAGAATTGGTGTATTAGCCTTGTGGGGAAGCTTCCGTGCAAATGCCGAGTATTACCAGTGTGTGGGATTCTGGGTGCAAATCCCAGAAAGAAGGAGTGGCAGCCAACACAACTCTGGGCCATGGCTCGAAGAAAGAAAAGTGCTCTCTCTAAAAAGCAGGGGGATTTTCAGCTCCTTGTACCGCAATCAGATCCAAAGAGCTCTTCTGGCAGCTGCCAGCAAAATGTGGAGTAAGCTTAATGGCCACACGTCTGTTAAACATAAATTTGAACTTTATGTTTACCCAGCACTGATAAATGTTTCAAGCGCTCCAGCACTGTCTCTGGACCATGAGTCCTCTAGAGCAGCACTTTTAATCTCCTTCAGGAAAACACTGGTGTTTAATAGTACTGCAATAATAGGCCATCTTCAGAAATTATTCTGTTTGTATAAAGAAGAAAAAAATTATTTTCTTTCAGCCTGAAGCTGTCTGGACAATGTTTCTTGCCTTTAGAAATAATTTCTTAAGAAATAAGAAATATGAGACACTATGGCGACAGTGCCATAGTGTCTCATACCTTGAGGTTTTTAACTATCTAGGTACCTAAAAAGAAAAAAAAAAAAAAACAAACAAAAACCAACCCAAAACATTAACCCAGGCTAACCCAGGCACATCTCAGACTTCTAGGATGAGAAATGACTTTCTCTATCAAACCGATAAGGATTTTAAAGGTGTTCTTAGCAGTACAATGGAGATCTTGTTTTGAAAGTAAGTAGATCTGAGTCCAAATCCTGCTCCTCACAATAGGTTGCTTGCTATGTTTGGTCAAATATTTGTAATAGTGTTTCTGAATTGCCCAGTAGTGACCTAACATTATTCTCTTTGAAGCCCAGAGGAATTTTTCCATTTACATG
>VZRU01009613.1:185771-216570 GCA_013398155.1 Pedionomus torquatus | reverse complement strand
TTCACTTAATGGGGGAGAAAGAAAAAATAAAAAAAAAAAAAAAAAAAAAAAAAAAGGTATCTTTTGAAAAGTGTGTGAAATTGTCCATTCTTTGTTCATTTCTGGAGGGTCTTTCCTTCCTCCAGTGTTTATTTATTTTGTCTTTTTATGTGGTCAGTCCTCAGTGTTCTTTCAGTCTTTGTATGTTTATGTGTGGTGAGCTTTGACACAAGTTCATGCTCAGAAGATACTACAGCAACAAAACCAATGACAACTATAAAAAAAGTCCATGGTCAGAGGTATTGCCCATTATTTGAGTCTTCCTATTATCTTGTATATACATTGAGAGCTGCTTTTATCTCAAAATGTCTCCTGGCATGAAGAAAAACAAAGCTAGAAGTTAGCCAAGCCGTCTGGGAAGCCACCTGCAGAGAGTCCTGTGGCAACTAGTCCTGAAATGAATGGGATGTCCTGGATTGATGTGGAGTAGATAGACCTGGTCTGTGGATGACTGGGAAAACAGCAGGAAATTCTCCAGTTGTGCAAGGCAAACAGCAGCTCCACCTCTTTGTGCTTCAGGCTCATGGCTATGCCTGACTGCACATGGAAGGAATTTGCATTGCCAACAGGAGCTGATCAATAGGAGCTGTCTGGGAAAGCAGCTTGTTACTTTTAGACAAGCAAGGGGTGGCAATGAGAATGGAGTAGCACGTGGTCTGGGTTCGTAGGGAACTGTAATGGCTTGCTTTGTTTTGACATAACTGTGATGGTCTTTCATGTGCAGCTGTATGTAGATAAGACAATGCCAGGATAATACTGGACATTGAGATGCAAATGAATTGTATATGTAACTGTATATTGCACTATTTTTTCTTACAAGGATTTTTGGAAGATTTTTTCCCTGAGAACTACAGTAGCCCCCAGACATACAACCTAGCCTGCCACTAAGCTTCTTCTAATGAATATTCTTATTTTCAAATTCTTTAACTGTGATTACCAAAGATAAAGTATTAGCAATGGGTCTCTATCAAATCAGACATTTCCAGCTCTCCTTCCCCTTTGTAAAGAGCAAAGACTCTGGCTGATGGGGGAAGGAGGACGTTCTGCATGGTGGAGGTGAGTTTTCGTATTCATACAATCTGAATAACTTCTCTGCTTTGCTGGGAGGCTTGGGAGAGGGAATGGTGGGAAGGATGAGGAGTGAGAGTGGTGGACTGATAGTGGTTTATAGGAATATATTAATATTTCAGATTCGGTGCAGTGAAGCCATAGGTGCTGGAAGAGGATGAGCAGAGAAAGCAAGATTAGCAGGGGAGATGACATCAAAGCTATGCCACAATTGCAGGAAAAAACCAAAGGCTTCTCAACATGTTACCTCAGGCTTTGTATATGTCTAATGATGATTTCTTTCCATCATCTCATCTTGTTTCCTGCAATACTTAATGTAAAAGGGCTAATGTATCTTTAGTTACAGTTTCACAAAGATGGGAATAGGTAAGAGTACTTCCTTTCTGTTTTCCCATACATCGATAGATGCACATCCTGATAATCTCAGGAATGAGTCATAATTAAGTCATAATTTGGTTCTTAGAGAATGACTGGAAAATACTAAGCAAACTCAGTCTTCACCTGTGGCTGACTAAATCCACAACACTGTAAAGGAGTAACTCAGCGATTGGCTGGTGTTGCTGGAACTATCAGTAGAGTGGATAATGCTTTGAAATGAGGCTATGCATACACAACTTCCCAGCCTGGATTTTACACTTGCCTCCCTGTAGTGCTGAAGGTGCCCAAGATCTTGATCCAAATCCAGTGATAACCATTCCCTTAATTCCAATGCCACCACTGATCTAGTTAACATCTGAAATATGTGGAAACCTGAATAATGTCTAAATTTGACTTTCTGTTTCAGATGGTTTGTATGACATTCTTCTCTCCCATGTCTTAGCAGGACTTGAACAAGATGGAGGGATGCTCAGAAAAATATTATTAATTCCTTTACTGTTCCCAGTTTTCACTCTTTTGCTTGATCTGATGATTTAATTTCAGGTCTTATTCTTCTCACACTAGTAGCAGTTCAAAACAGAAACAATTACTGTGACATCATCTACTGGATGTTTTATTTACTTTACTACAGTTTTGCTCCATTGGTTTTGAGAGGCTTGGAGTCTGTCCTTTTCACGTCTAACTCCTAAATACCACTGTGATGTCCTTCATATAAACATTACTGATAAACAATCAGGAGCACATTTTTAAATGGAAAATTTTATTCAAAACAAACAGCCCCTTGAAGACCCACTTTTCATGTTCCAGACAATCCTGAGTGCTATTTGCTGCACTGTGCAGTCCTGTCACTTGAGAATAAAGCTCTTGGAAACTGAATCATGGTTACAGCCTTACTAAAGAAACCATAAAGCCTGTTTTTCAGAAAAAAAAAAAAAAACACCTGGCGGATCAGACAGGACACAGAAACTGTTTCTGTGTCTTCTCTTACCACCTTTGTTCCCAACGATGAAAAGCAGTTGCTGTTGACACTGCAGCCCAGCTATCAGCCTCCTCTGATGACAGCATTTGGTGTCCTGAAATATGCATATCAACACACTGCATGGGCTCCGGTTTGCAACACAGCCCTGCTATGGAGGACACAACCCTCAGTATGTCATTTGCTCTGTTTTTAGGGCCTGCTCCTTTCTGAGAGTGCAGGAGCAGAGAGACTGATGGCTCTTGTTTTGGCATGAGTGAGTCCACAGTGTACGACTTGTCTCCTATAGGATGCAGGGACTTGGCAAGTTTCTGAACAGAGAGAGTGTGCTGAGATTCATCTGTCTTATGCCCCGTCACCCTGGAAATTGAATCAGACAGGTGCCTATGGACATTCTTCATGACAGATCCTGCATACAAGGAGTGTTACTTGTTATGCTTAATGTCCCAAGGGTCAGGCCTGGGTGCCGCAACAAGGGACATGTTGTTTGGCTCTTGCAGGGTCTTTTCTAGAGCAGAAGAAGGTGGTGCAAAGGGTCTTCCTCATTTATACCCCCTGTGGCAGTGTAAGCAGAGTGGGAATCTTACAAGTGCGAGCTATTTTCAGTTTCTCAGGCAGCTTTCCTGATGTAGATAGGCCAAATATGAGATGGAGACACAAAGCCCTACTTTGCATCATGGTTCATCTCCTGTAATGGCACTCAGAAAGATAAAAGTAGTAAGTAGCTTGCCTAATGTGAAAACAGACCTTAATTCAGGTAGTGCCAGCACTTGAGCCTAAATGGAGAGTGAACAAACATTGTATGAGTAGTGTTGTAGGGTCATGATAGTTTCATAAATATATTCTGCAAATTGGCAAAACATAAACTGTAAGAAGCAGGATGTTATTCCTGAATGCAACTGCTCTAGCACAGAGACCTGAGCTTACTTGAAGGCATCTGCTACAGCAAAAAGTAATTTTAGCCACAGAGCATACTGGGAGCAAAGAATAACCTGAGGAAAATACTCAGAGCTTACCTCCTTCTCCATGGCACTCAGGGACAGTCAGGTGGAGCTGTCTGTCCCTGTAGGCATAAATAAAACAGGCTAGAGCCGGCTCTGGCCCTGAGGAGAACTGGCACCACACAGCCCACGTCTGCACACCTAAACTCCAAATATGATGCCTTCATCTGTAGACCTCATTGGGAAGAAGCTTTTTGGCAGAAACCTCACCCATGCTGTCCCCTTGACTTCACTGAGCCATGTCTGAGACAGCATCATTTGGGTTGAACAGCAATTAACAGCATAGGTGATTTTGAGGCAACCCTAAGGCCCATGACTTGATCCTGTATAGTTCCGTGGTATGTATATAGCTGCTGTGACCCAGCTGGTCTGAAGTCCATAAAGCTGATCTCAGAGTTCAACACAGTACACTGTGTAATGAAAAACATGCCAATCAATTATTTCTTTTGAACAAGAACCAGCATTAACACAGATCCTTCATAGGTCCTCTTTGGAGTAACCTGCCACGTGTCAAAAGCAACCCACAGACAGGCTCTAATTGCGAATCGAGTCCACATCCTCACCAACAGTGTGTCGTGTGGCTGGCTGCCAAAACCAGGCTAATGTAATTAAAAGAAAATTGCATCTCTGTGGGTTTTGACTTCCTTGGCCACAGCAGGTGCCTGCACTGGGTGGTAAAAGGCAACTGCAGCTGCTACAGCTGTTACTCTGGCAGCAAAGTAAGAGTCCAGTTAAAACCCAGGAAGGGTATACTATGTTCAGCTTGTAAACCCCAGACAGTGGCGTGCCATCATTTCATTCCAGTGCATTTATTGAAATTACCATGTGTTGGTGGGGGGTTTTGCTGTTTTTTGTGTATGCTTNAATCTTTTTTTTTTTTTTTTTTTTTTTTATAAAGAGTAGAAGGAGATTGTTTGACAGCTTCTGTTTTAAACCAGTGTCTGAGGAAATTATCCAAGCCAAAGATGCTGCCAACCATTCTCCCTATAGAGATGGCTTTCGGTGTAGGGTGAGGTAATGAATGACACATGCGAAGAGCACCCGCTTAGAAAAGACTGGGCCCACTGACAACAGTAAGGCATTTGGCGTAATTAGAAACCAGCTTGCTGAGCTAAATGGATCATCTGAGTCACCTTTAGACAGCCAAGTGCCAAAGCACTGTCTACAGTGTAATTTGCTGGTCAATATTTTTCACAAAAGGTTCACCCTCGGTGCTGCCTTCAACGTCTTTGTTTGCTGATTATAACTGCTTGTGAGTTGCAGTAGCCTGGCAGCTCCTTTGGCATCCAGTGATTTGCTTTGAGAAACTTCTAAATCCATATCAAATCTTCGGGTTTTCTTTCAAATGGTCATTCACTGGGGTGCTGAGGGGCAGAAATGGAGCTCTGTAACAGAAAGAAGCTTCTAAAGACCTTTAATGTTGTAAGTAACTGAGATTATATAGAAGGAAGGGGAAGGAGGGAGAACTGATCTATTGACAGTTTCAAAGCATAATTTCCCTTTGAATAAAGAAGCTTTTGCCCTCTAAACCCTGCACTTCTACAGCTATTGAATCAACAGTTGCCTTTACAAGGCAGCAGCTTTTTTGTTCGTAATCAGTGCAGAGATAGTTTTAAATACTTAACATTATAACAATATCTCACCTATGTAATTCTGATGTATTCATTCAGCTACAGCCTGGGAGATGTAAATAAGTGGAATACAAAGATAGCTGTCACGTCCTTGACCACAACAGCTCAGTTTCTGTGCAAAAGCTGACCTGAAATGGAGGAAGAGCAGTCAGGAGAACAGTAACGGTGAATGAGGCTGACATCCATTCTGCTCTTGCACAGAGGAAAAACTGAAATGTCCTTTCCATGTATCTTGGAAGAAAAGAGAGCAGTGCTATCTGTGAGCAAAGACTAACTTTCAACAGTTGCACCAGCTGTGTCTATGAGGAGCTGGCTTCGTGGACAAGTTCTTGTTTGTAATTATATTAAAAAACTGACTGGCTTTAGATTGGGAAGAAGATGATAAAAATACTCCCTAGGAAAGTAGAAACTCTGATGTTGTTACTGTGGGCATAATATTGACAGCATTATAGGGGTCACCTTCACTAAAGGAGTAGATCTGTTCCTCTGAAGACCATAGTCTTTCAGGGATTCTTCCCCTACCTGTTTTTATCAGAACAACTCTGTTTATTGTAGGGGCTGCCACTGAAACCTCACATGCTTTTGTGGCTGAGTCCTTCTGCATGCCTCTTGCAGGGACAAAGCCCCAGTTCTTTCTCTGTTTCCTCCAGAGAGTTTCTGGAGAACCACCTTTGCCATCCCGGTGAGGGTTTTACAGTTGAGCTTCTGACTCCTTCATTCTTTGTCTTAGACTTGAGACTGGAAAACAAACATAACCCCTCTGAATTTTTGAGCCCTTATCAAAACGCGACATCATGAGAAATACTTAGGCAAGTAACTGTTCCATAGTATGCAAAAGCTTCATATATGCCTAGTCAAAATTAGACACAAAAAACTGGACTCCAGTTTCATAATCCAACAGTACTTCAGGGCAGTGAAAATTTACTTTGATTTTATCCATGCCACTTGCATTGTGAGCTCAATCCAGTTGCCTAAACATATATGTCTTGTGCCATCTGAAATTGCCAAGTGCATCCAACATCACCATTTAAGGCTGATCCAGGAACTCTGGTAGAAGTGTACATACAGAGGGGTACCTGGAGATCAAATAAATCCTTAGGACTTCTTAAATGGCTCAAAGTTCCTTATGTTTATGTGACCTTTTACTAACCCTAATATTTGGGCTTAAAACCCAGAAGTTAAAAAAAAAAATTAAAAAAGAAGCATTAGAGACTAGTGTACTATCAAAGCCCGAGGTTTCAGTTTGATGCTATACAGTTTGACCATTGGTTTCCTGGGCTACTATTTACCTGGGTTGCTGGGGCAAAATGTTGAATTATTTCGACTTGGAAAACGGGTTGTGAAGAATTATGCTGCTGAGTGGCCATAGTTAATGTTGAGACCCACATTTGCAAAGCTAAACTTCTAGATGTGATGTTGCTTTGAGTCTCTCTCAAGGTGGGTAAGAACCCACCTCTTCTTGAAAGTCATTAGGTAATTGCAGGTGGATCTTCAGAATGAAGATGGAAGTGTTGTTTGCTTAATTTGGTTTTTCTGTTGTCCCAGAAACTCTGACTTTGTACAAAAGAAATTTCTGTAGCTTTTGCTCTTTTACTCACAAAGGCTAGCATTTAATCTTATGAGCTATTTACACACTACTTGCAGTTTACACATGTACACTATTTGCTGAGCAAAACCTGTGAAAGGTGTAATCTGGAAGCACAGGAGCCAAGTGAAAAACTTCAAGTTAAACATCTGAGGAAATTGAAACAATCAGGGAAACTGAAACAAATTTATGTTGATCTTTCCTGACTTACAATATACCAGGAAAACCTGAAAGCAATCAAAAACTTCTCAAACATTTGCTTTTACCATGTTGCAAGTGAAACTTAAAGGTCCTTTTAAAATACTCTTTCATATTGAAAGTTACCTATACTTACTTTTAAGGTTTAAAATGCTTTCCAAACAAGATGAAATGTTTAATTTCCTATTATCTTTTTCTTTAGTTGTCATGTTTCTGATGTTTAAGTTCAGTAAAAAGTTGCCTATTCACTCACCTTTGTTATTGTTGTCTGGCCTTCAAAATCCTCAATATTTTCAGGCTTTTCATGACAAAATCAGACAATTTTTCTAGGCTTTTCTGTATTTTTGTCTTCATGGCTTGAGACAAATAAGAGATGAATCTCTTGTTTGATCTGACTTTTCCTGTTTTTGAAAAAAAACCCACAAACCTCATTTGTACATGAAGTGAAAAATTCAAAGCTTGTATAGATAATTTACTTGAGCAATTACAATATTTTTTTCCTAAATACTTTGCTGACATATAACCTGTCTTACAACATGCTAGAAAACTTCAGCTAACACAAATCTCTGTAGCACAGAGGACATTCATTGAGCTAATTCAGTTTGTTCCCTTTGGAAATTTTTTGGCTCATTCTTAGTTCTTGGTCCAAGTAACTTTCTGAATATATCCTTCAAATATTTCACAAGTAGGCTATAAAGGTTTGGTTTATGTATTCAGAACTAGCATTGCATAGCTAATTTGCAACTTCTCCAAATAAAACAAAGTTCCCTTTTCAGGTTTTCCCAACTCTACTCAAAGGAAGCATTTTCCTCTTCCTATGTGCTAGAATCAATGGGACTTAACTGATACCAATACTGATTTTCATGCTTCAGGACCTAAGTTTTGGGCTTTGGGTGGTTGGAGTGTAATGTAATGTTATGTTACGTTGGGTATGTTTTATGTGATGTTATTTTTGCAATGGAACTTTCTGGATTGTCTTATTTTATCATCTTTACAAATGGCATACAGATCTTTGACATGAATATACCACATATTTAATTGAGAAATGTAAGAATAATTTTCTTAATTAACCGTACACAAAGATTTCACTTGGTGACTGAAGGAAATAACTTCAAAATAACTTTCTACATAAACCGTTTCTAAAGCAGGCAATTGAAATTTCCTTTCTTGGAATTTTTTGCTTTGGAGTAACCATAGCAGTTATTGTTCTGATACGTTCCAGCCAATTGTTGTAATCACTGTGGTCTTGTTAGGTTATTTCCTTGAGAAAACGGCTGCTCTCTATTTTCCCTGTGGATTTCTTAGAATGAAAACATCATTTTACTGTCAGCAATGTGATGTTTTTCAGGGGAAGGAACTAATGACGGGTCACGACTCTCTTCAAGAAGGAAAACAAGCCTTCTCCAAACTATGAAAAGGCAAGTTGATTGCCTGTTCAGTGTCTGGGGATATTTTCTGAAGCCAAAGGATACATGGTGTGATTGTCATATTCTTGCAGTCATGAAAACATAGAGTGTCTTAAAAACAGTGACCTTTGGCTCTTCAGCTCCTTCTGAAACAGCCTATAAAAGCGAGGCAAACTGAAGAAAACCAGTACAAAATTCTCCATGCCTGATCACTCTCTGTAGCACTTTAAAGTTGGCTGTTCCACGTTTCATGGAGCAAATCTTTCAGATACAACTTCGTATTTTTTTGGCCTACAGCTAACCTTACTTTCTAAGCACAATACTTAAGTTGGGTCCTCTCCCCTGTACACACACATAGAGATTAGCTAGGTGCCCAACAAAACATTACATGATTTACCATCAGAATCAAGGTACACTTTCAAAAATGCTGCAACACCTGCATGTGAAAATAATTGTATGAAAGCAATGTCTGCCTTGGGCTGATAGATGTTCAGGTATGGCTGAAATACTTATCAATGTAAAGCAGACCATTACAGTGCAAGACTCATCTTACTGAAGGCTGAGGCTCCAAGATGAAACATAGTCAAGTCCTTATCCCATAAATGCCTAGAAATAAGTGACAGAAGCTGTGGAGAAGATGCTATGTCTCCTCCATCCCCATCTATCCCCTTGCCTATGGCCCAATGCACACCAAGCTAGCTAATGCTACCACCATTCCCACATCATCTCACCTCAGCTGCAGTAAGCTTGCTGCCCATAAATCCTTTTTAGGGCATCCAACTTAGCAGGAGGGAGCTTGATGGGTTTTGGTGGAGCAAACATGGGAATTGCTCTTATAAAAGGCATTCTACAGACCCATCCTTGCTAAATAGATTTTTATCCAGGATCCAGGAGGTGATTATGGCTCTTACGAAAGAGCTGCTACATTTCATGCCTGCTTCTGTTATTCTTGGTCCATTTTCAGACGAGAGTGCCTTGTTCAGATTAGAATGGCATTTGTGTTTAGCTGTTTGATGTTATAACTTGAAGAGAACATTAACTGTTCCCTACTCACTGAAGGAAATAATGTGTGCCCTGGACTGTTACCACAAAAAGAGAAGGAAAACACATAGCCCAGATACCTTCATTCTCCAGCCTCTACACTGGGAGTATAAGGAGTAAAATCTGTGCACATTTGTTCAGCTAAGGTAGACGGAGGCAGCTCTCTGCCAGCGTGAGGTGGTGTTGTCTTCCACCATGCCACCTGATATCCACGTTCTCCCCATGGCAGGTATCCAATCAGCTTGGTGTCTTCTGAATGGCTGTTGGCCAAGATACCAAGAGGGATGGAGAAACCCCTTGCATTCTTTGATCCCAAGGGACCTACAGCCGCCTACATATGTTATTGCAACCCTTGTGCCACAGCAGGTCTGCAGGGACTTTCATAGTGAGAAGCCTGCAGCTTGCAGGGAACTGTGCCCCTTCCTAAAAAAACCCTGCAGAACTGAATCCAGAGCTAAAAGTATCATACTTGTTGGCATTGTACTGAGCATAGCAATTCCTTTCTCACAGAACAGTGCAATGAGATGGGAACACCTCTGACAGCTGTTCATAAACTTGTTAACATTGCTTAGTTTTGCCAGTTTTCCACTGTATGATAAAAAGACAATGTGGTATTTCTTTCTGCCCAAATTAACTTTTTTTTCCTTTTTTTTTTTTCCTCTTCTAATTCTAGAAGTCCTGATCCCTATTACCTAATGTCACATAGCAGGAAATACCTCACGGCAATTTATTCATTGGCTGCTCTTTTTTAATATGTATTTGGGCTTGGCTATTCCATTTTCAGCTGTTGCAAAATTTTTTACTGGAGGAGTGACCTACATTTTTGTGAGAAAAATCAGAATCAGAGTTTGTCAATGTGGTGAACAAGATTTAAAACCTCCCACAATTAAAGTTCAGTGAGACCAAGGAAGAATTGTCCTGTGTCATCACAGTTTGGTAAACTGTAGCTCCCTATCTAATGTTTGATAGCCCCGTTATCTTAATATCCAGCAGCAAATGAAATTTATGTTTTCCCAGACTATGCAATTTTCTTACACCCTCTGTCCTCATGTCTAGCTGAGGATCAGTTCTTAGTTGATCTTAATCTGCTAATTATGACAGATTATGTGGTGGTTGAGTATTACGTAATAGAAAAGCAGAACATTTCTCCTTGCTAGCTTTGATCTGAACTCAAGTTTCTAGAGGGCATAAATTAGAGTGGAGCTGGTCACCTCTTCTCTTAGTTCTTTTCCTAATTTAGCTATATATAAGGCATGGTTCTACATCCATGGCTTCTCGGCAATAACAGACTAACCTTGAGAGAAAGCAAACAACCTTCTAAGACGTTTTGGTATGGACTTCATCTCTTCTGAATAATTCCTCTGAAGTCCCCTCTAGTGAGGGAAATCCTGTACATTTGCTTTATGACTTTCGCAAGACTAATTTTGTCAGACTGGCCAAACTGATTGACAAGAAGCTTTGTCCGAAGCTAAATATTACCTGTCTCACAGTTAGAATGGGGAAATGCATTGAACAGCCAGACTTGGTTTTTTGCAAGTAATGCTATGAACATGAAATTCAGATTATTCTTTCTGAAGTATTGGTACAATAAACAACTTTTTATGTTGGGACTAACCAGTTTTGAGTAACCTAGGGTCAGTGAAATGGGAAATCTGAGGGTTTGTGGCATCCTAGATAACACTGAGCAGTTTCTTCTGAGGGTCAAATCCGTCTTTAATTTAACTAGAAACTCTTACCCCACATTCAAACAATTAATTATTTAACTCTACCAAAGAGGGGACACACAGACACACACAGCAAAATGTCATGATGTGAGTGTCCCAGATGCCTTTTGCACATGCCCTATGCTCTGTCTGTCCATCAAACTGAAGGTTTGCTTGGATGATTTACTCAGGACAGAGATAACCAAAGGATTTCAGCTCAGTTTATTACAATGTCTCTCAGCTCCAGTGAATATCCATAGCCTTGGTGCACTTTGTTTGAACAAGTGTTGCTGTCCAAAGAATTTTTAATAAGGTGCATAATAAAGTTTAATAAGCTATAGCAAGCAGATTTGTTTAAACATGTTAGCAGAATGTCTAAATGAAGTGTTTATATTTCTGTGTGCTATTCCAAAAAAAAATCCTATGAAGAAAAAAAAATAGGGTAAAAAATTACCAAATACACACCTCATACTGTTCTTCTTTCTGGATTAATTACTTTGAGAATATGCTTCTTGTTATGACATGAGGTCTATATTGTGCATTACACTTCTCTGTGCTTGTTCAACAAGCATTTAACTCTCAGGCACTTCCACAGAGGTTGTGGGGTTTCTTTCCTGGTTTTGACAGGATATCTGCTAATATGAAATCCTTGCTACTATAGTCAACATAAAGAAAAACATCACCTTCAAAAACATAGGCATGCTTCCAAATCCCCGTTGAGAATCATGGGTTTTTTTCTAAGAATTAAGTATTTTCTGGATCAAAGCTGATTGTGAAATTCAAAGAGTCTAGATGTCCCAGCATTCCAGTAGTTTTGCTCCTGCTCTTTTTTCTGTTCCCTTTATTTTATATGACTGTCTTTTTGGAACATGCTGTTTTTTCAGTGTCTTTTTATACAAAAACCTGGTAGAATGCAAAATAACAATAATTATTGCAAGTGATCTGTTGTCACAATGTACCACCAGTTCCCATAGAAAAAACCTGACCCAAACTTACATTTAGAAGCTAATAGTTTAATTTAGATAACAGCATGGATCTTCTTCTTTCAGCATTTATTCTAAACAGAGAATTTCTCCTTGCTGTTCCTTATAAGCCTGCTGTTTCTGGACCAGGCAAATCTTGAGGACTGATGTGACTGCTACATACACTGTTGACCTGTTTGCAGTTGAATAAAGGGGCCCCCTCTTTTTCATTTTCTCTTTTCTTCAGTAGTCTGGTCCCAGGTCTCTTCTTGTAGCCAGCATATACCAATCAAAATCAATAGACAGAGGAAAACTATTGGCAGAAGCCAGAGCTTTAGCTTTGCCACTTTATGTGTATTTCTGCCTTCACGTGCCTCTGAGCTGCTGTGCCTGGTTCACCTGATATGGTGAGGACCTGCAGCTCCTTTGTTTGGACCCTTCAGCAGCCTTAAGGACTCAGTAGGTTTATCTCCACTGGTGGACTCGTGGGATATCAAAGGAGACATCCCTGTTATGTTGACCTTGTGGTGGCTGTTGTATGAGTGACATTCAATGCTCTAGTGAAGATCAGTCCATTACTGACCTCATCCAGCTACTAAATAGAGGAATTGTCCAGCTTTGTGTGCAGACTGGTGAATTACCCAAAAACTTTGGCCAAGCTAAGAGAAATCAAAGCAATTGCTTTGCTCATCTGTAGCATGATCCTGTCTGGTCCAGTGAAAAGCTCTTATTTAATGCCAAATAATAGCTAACAGTCTATCCTGCTAAGGTTTTGATACCACATTCAGGGACCTAATATCTGAAAGATCTTAATTTAAAGCAAGTTCAAATTGTTGGCAGAAAACTTTGCATTATTGATATTAAACATATTTTTGTTTTCCGATTTACAGTGTTTTATTATTCCTCATGAATCTTAAAAGCCCAACTAAGCAGACACACTGAAAAACAAATATTGCTAAAATGATTAAGCAGCACACAGATGGCTTATATGTTCCTGTGTTAGAGACAGTTTTATAAATGAACCATGTGTGATAACCATTTCTGTTTCATTAAAAAAAAAATCTGAGTATTTTTTTAAGCAAACATGCTTTCAAAGAAAAACATCAGCCCACTTGATTAAGAGATTTAACAGCCAAAAATCCTGTCTAGCCCAGATGCTCAGTAGCAGCTGTAACCTTGTGAAAATTGACCTATAACATAGCCACAGGGTTCTTGATTCCAAGAAGAATCTTCTCTTTAAGAAAATTGATTTGCTTTACAAACCTTGACCCCTCACTATTTTTCATCCTCCATCAACCCCTGGGGCCCACTGACCTCACTGCAAGAAGTCACATGTATGAGATACCCCCCTTCACATGAGAGGAAAGCTTTCCATGTAGGGCTTGTTGGGCCAAGGTTCATAGCAACAAATCTTTCCTTGTTCTGCTGCAAGATTAAGTCAAGATGACTGACATAATTGGCCAAACAGTTTTCTAACTAGCTTTTTACTTTTGAGATGACCTCTGTTTCTCTCATTCGTCTGCTGATTACAGACCAATAATACTGTCAAGGGGAGATAAAATAATTTTGTCACTTAGAAATATTGTAATGGGACAAAACCCCTGGCTTGTCATATCATTAAATTTGAAAAGATAATTGAGCTGTCAATTTAAATATCAAATTAATGCTTCCATGCAAGCAGTATTTATAAAAACTAAGAGGCAGGTAAACATGAGATCAGCTGGCAGGTAGAGAGGGGCTGAATTTTAGTGTCTGAGAGCCCAGTAGATGGGATAATTCTCTAAACTTACTTTGAATTAAACTGAGCTTCTTGTGTCTACAAGACTACACTGGGTGCATTTATTTTATGAATATTCTTTCATGCAATCCTTGAACCAGCCACAAGTGGAAGATGATCTTTATTGAGAACATCATTTCAGCCTGTCAGCTTCTGTACTTATTAGGTGTGGAGACAGGAAAAATAAATTTATTGCCAACTCCTTTTTCACCTCTTTTTAGTGAATTTTCCTTCCAAAGGCCACTTGCTTGTTTGGAAGTCATCAAGACAAGGACCAACTTTTATTCCTTACTGCCTACCATGATGTTCATATAATCCAAAACTTGCTTCCATTCCTGCCGCAGTAATTACTATTAATGGACTAAAGTGATTGACTGCATCACTGAGGGAAAATGTTTGCACTGGATTTCATTTACTATTTGCTATATGTGCTCTGATGAATGTGTTTACCAGACTTTTGCATTTATTAACTGAGTTCTGTGATGTGCTTGGCCCTTGTTTCTGCTTTTGAATTGCCCTCAGTTCTCACTGGCAGATCCTGAGTGTTACACTGGTATAAACGAGAAGCACTGAACTCGACTGAGGACATCCAACTGCATTGAGATTACACAGAGAGCGCTCAGCAGATTTTGGATACAAATGTCCCATCTCAACTGGGAAGGTGCACTGTTAGCATCAACCACAACCAGTATTACCCAAAAGCAGGACCTGTAGAGTGAGAACCACACTGGTATATTTGAAGATTTTTGTGGCTGGTGCCCAAAGTTTCATAGAAAATAGGAGTTCAGGGTTAGCCACGGAGGTAGCAACATGGACCAGGAATGAGAAGCCAACGTGTTTGTCTGTCTGCAGCTTAGGGAGAAGAAGAACAAATTTACATCATGGGACAACCAACATTTATAAAGCCGGCAACCAAGTCGTGGCTCGTATGAATGAGTTATAGCCCATCTGAAGAACAACATCATTGTGTAGGGGCATGAATGAAAAGGCTTTTTCTTTGTGGAAAGAGAAAAAAACTGCATTGGGGTCTACAACCGTAAAAGAGAAGATGAAGTCTGCAACATTTATTTAGGGCTGATGATAAAGATATGAGTAAATCCTATCAATTTCCATGGTACAAGATGACTGTAACCCAGAAGTATTTCTGATCAATTCTTAATCAAAAGCAAGTTCTCAGGAATATTTACATTTGTGAAAATAATCAAATTGGACATTTTCACTATAAATGTATCTTCTTTACTTTCATATTGATCTTTTGATTCAGGAGCAGATTTTAATCAGTAGTTTTACAGCTCTTTGGGACACAGAAGCTTTTCTATCAGCTCATGGATTTTGTTACACAAAGTTTTCTTTGTACATTGGGAGGCTGGAGAATTGGCTCCATGTGAGCCTGTAGAGTTTATAAAACCTGTAAGCACTAAACTGTTGGCTTCCCCTGCAAAAATTAATGTGAGTCTGGAAACCCACGATTCTGAATTGAAACAGAACCCACAGATATATAAAATAATCTTGAGACAGGACTGCCCCATCCAGTGTTCATATAACTTAGTGCTAAATACCAAGCATTGAGAAGTCTTAAACCAGTTTCCAAAACCTTGAAAATTATCCTTAAATCTGTTGTTCTAAATAAGTAAATAACTAATTTTGGGGTTTCTTTGATCAGTTTCTGCTTCTGGGCCATTTGTGACCACACTTTTTTTTCTCTTTGATGAAGACATCTAGAAACATTCTTTGTTTAAAATAATAGCTGAGTATCTTGTAATCAGGTCTCAAGGAGCTGAGACTTTCACAACCCACAACATACCAAATCTCGTCACTCATTCAGATTTGCTTACAATAGGTACTGAGGGTGCAGGACAGAGGAAAAGCAGATCCTGACCCTCTCGGTCATGTAAACAACTGTCTCTTCCTCTCCAAAAGTAACAGCTGGTTGAAATAGGAGAATACCTGGTGTACTGAGTGGCTTTTGGCCCTGTAACGATTATTGTTGTAACATGTGAAACTGCATCAGCAGTTTAAACCAGAGTTTAAATCTTTCTGAGAGCAGCCATAGCTGAGAGGAGTGATTAAGACACTTCACTGGACTGAAAAGACTTTGATTTTCCACTGTTTCTGCTCAGTGAAGGACACTTTTTGTTTACCTCTACATCAAAACCAGGGAATGTGTGCAGATGCGCGCTTTATTCCTCCTTACTTGGCTGTACGGATAAGAAATGCAGGGCTCCAGCTCTGCTTCTGTAAAACATGTGTGTTAGTGTGTGTGAGTGCTAGTGTGCGTGTGCAGTTGCTTTGCACCAGGTCCCTAAACCTTTTTGCAACTCCATGTCTGAACACTTGCCTGTGCACTTATACATTATTATTTTTCTGGTTTTGTAAAACAACCTATATACTTTGTCCCTCAAAGAGGAAAGAAAGAAAGAAAGAAAGAAAGAAAGAAAGAAAGAAAGAAAGAAAGAAAGAAAGAAAGAAAGAAAGAAAGAAAGAAAGAAAGAAAGAAAGAAAGAAAGAAAGAAAGAAAGAAAGAAAGAAAGAAAGAAAGAAAGAAAGAAAGAAAGAAAGAGGGAGGAAGGAAGGAAGGGTTGGAAACCACTCAAGTGAAAGGAGGAAAGTGGCTCACAATGTTCATGCTGTTTTGTTGGTTTTTTTAAAAGATGAGTTTGAGGTGAGGGAGGGCTGATGAAGCCTGCCACGGTGGTGGCACATGGGAGCTGGGTCAGAGCTCACACTGAGGATGCTGTGGCCCTGGGGGCGCACAGGGCCCAGTCAGTTTCTGTGGCTTGCACAGCAGGGCCTCCCAGAAACCCCTGCCAGACAAAGGTTTACCAAAATAAGAATGCTTACTTTTTTTATATAAATAAACATACATATTTATACCTAGTGTCCCCCTTCCCCAGGTTGTGTATTTTCATAGAATCATAGAATGGTTAGAGTTGGACGGGACCTTAAAGATCATCGAGCTCCAACCCCCCTGCCATGGGCAGGGACACCTCCCACTGGACCAGGTTGCTCAAAGCCCCATCCAACCTGGTCTTGAACACTTCCAGGGATGGAGCATCCACAACTCCTCTGGGCAACCTGTTCCAGTGCCTCACCACCCTCAGCAAAGAATTTCTTCCTAATATCCAATCTAAATCTCCCCTCTTCCAGTTTAAAACCATTACCCCTTGTCCTATCACTACACTTCCTGACAGAGTCCCTCTCCTGCTCTCCTGTAGGCTCGCTTCAGACACTCGAAGGCTGCTAGAAGGTCTCCCTGGAGCCTTCTCTTTTCCAGGCTGAACAGCCCCAGCTCCCTCAGCCTGTGCTCATAGGAGAGGTGCTCCATCCCTCTAATCATCTTTGTGGCCCTCCGCTGGACCTGTTCCAACAGTTCCATGTCCTTTCTCTGTTGAGGACACCAGAGCTGGACACAGTACTCCAGGTGGGCTTTCATGAGCGCAGAGTAGAGGGGGAGAATCACCTCCCGTGACCTCCTGGTCACACTTCTTTTGACGCAGCCCAGGATACGGTTGGCTTTCTGGGCTGCCAGTGCACACTGCCGGCTCATGTTGAGCTTCTCATCCATGAACACTCCCAAGTCCTTCTCCTCAGGGCAATTCTCTGCCCAACCTGTATTTGTGCCTGGGATTGCCACGTCCCAGGAGCAGGACTTTGCACTTGTCTTTGTTGAACTTCATGCAATTTGCATTAACCCACCTCTCAAGCCTGTCCAGGTCCCTCTGGATGACATCCCTTCCCTCCAGCATGTCGACTGCACCACCAAGCTTGGTGTCATTGGCAAACCTGCTGAGAGTGCATTCTATCCCACTGTCCATGTCTCCGACAAAGATGTTAAATAGTATTGGTCCCAGTACTGACCCTTGAGGGACACCACTCATCACCAGCCACCACTTGGACATTGAGCCATTGACCACAACCCTTTGAGTGTGGCCACCCAGCCAGTTCCTTATCCATCAAGTGGTCCATCCATCGAACCCATGACTTTCCAATTTGGAGACTAGGATGTCATGTGGGACAGTGTCAAACGCTTGGCTTAAGTCCAGATAGATGATACTTTGGACTTTTTATTCATCTTCAGATCTTCTGATTTCAACAGATTTCATGCTCAAGTGGAAATTTGGCCTCAGCATAGGTGGTAACCTGATTTCAAACTCTGGGTCTCCATCTCATGGTTTCTCTTATGTCACAGCTGCCTTGCCTTAGAAGAGAAGTCTTCTACTAAGCAAACCACAGAGAAAATTAATTAAATCTAAATTCAGTCACCCTTTCTTTTTTCCTTCAAGCCCACTCACATCTTAAAGCTGCACAGTGAAGTAATTAAATGTTACAGGAGTTGCAGCTTCTTAAATGAAGATTTATCGTATTAAATACAGCAGGGATAAGCATTAATAAGGTATTAACTTGGTCTGGAAGAGCCATGGGAAACAGAAACTTCTAAATAATTAGCTTAGTTCTAATACTGATGTATTTTGTAGTTGCAGAAAAATTATTTACCTTCTGCACCTTAATTTGACCTTCTACACCTTAATTTGCTCATCTGCATTGTGAATACTATATATTCAGTATTGCATTGATGGATCGGCATTTTCTTGTCTGCTGGAAGATAACAGGTTGCAGTGTCTTGGAAAATGGGAAATAATGGACTGGGAAATAGTGAGAAAGGTTACTCTTCTAGTGTCAATTGCCTTTCTAGTGTGGAAAGCTCTTCTGTCATCCCTTCTTCTCAGTGTTATCTATTTTCCATATATGATGATAAGCTGGTTGCGCTGAGGCTGAATTCACTTTACTTACTGTTAAACAACCGAAAATGAACTCTCCATTTTACACAGGCCTCTCAAGCTTTCTTTAGTCAAAGAGATGGACTAGTGCAGAAGTTCTGCCTGTTTTAAACACCTCCAGGTGAGCAACCTTCTGGAGACATCTTTATCTTTCCACTGGTTATAAGGGAGGTAGAACAAACACTTGGTTTTTAAATGGCCAAAGATGAGTTCCCATTCTGAGATCTATTTGGAAGTTTTCTTGAAGTATTCGATCATTGAATACAAGATGAGATCCACAACCATGTATCTCCAAGTCAGCAAATAACACACACAGCAAGGCTGAGAGACAGTTAAACCGCTCACCATCCAACAGCTGCTTGGCAGCTTTTGAGAACTGAGTCATCAGGCCTTGACCCAGTTTCCAGCAGACAGGTGCCCGACCACAAAAACCACCATCACAGGTGTCACTGTTGTCAGCAGGTTCAGCAGAGGGGCCACTAACTGATTGGATAGCAACCAAAAGTTGATGAGGCTGAGTTCTTCTACCAAGCACTCTTCTTGGGCAGCTTTACCAATGATATGCTGTGGCCAAGTCTGGTGTTTTACATGCTTTTCCTGGCATTAAACCTGTCTAGTTGCATCTTCATTTGATAAAAGATGTATTCACTGAATCTTTGGAGTGAAAGTTATAGAAGGAACATGCAGAACTAGAGAGAGAGCCTGTAAATCTCAGAATGTAGCCTCTCTATGAACTATATATATATAAGAAGGGGAAGGTTACTTACAGCTCCATGACCAGATGTTAGACAGTGTGGTGTTACTGCCCCAAAATGAATAGTGTTCATAGTAAGATCTGTGTCTTTGCCTGGATATTGGGAATCAGTGACATTTACTCATGTCCCATCTGAAAACTTTAGTTAATGGAAAGCTGTTTGTCATCACATATGTCTCTTCTTATAGATTGCCCCAGTTTGAAGTAAAACAGAATCAACTTTCTGTTCTATAATTTTACATCTTAGCTAGGCCTCTTCTAACTCTCTGAAATTAACAGCTTACTGTGCGGAAAATGAATTGTTCTCAGAGTCATAAGACCAATGTTTGTACATCATGCCAAGGAATAGTATGCAGAGAGGCTCTTGCTTATACTTAGTGCTATAACAACCAAGATCAGGCAATTTCAGTATTTACTCCCTTAGAGGGTCAGAAATGGAAAAAACCTAGAGGGGTCACACCTGTGGGGAGGAATGGACAAGACAGGTGACCCAAACCTGACCAACTGGGGTATTCCATCCCATCTGCCCCATGACCAGTATAAAAACTGAAGGATCAAAGAGTCAACTCTCTTTCTTTAATGGCCAATGTCCAAAGAGAACCCTGTCTGTTCACCTGCCTTTGATCCTGATCCCTGTGTTCCTGGCTCCAGAACTGGAAAACAGATCCTGTCTATGGTTGAGTCCAGTCTGGTGCTTCCCCAGGACTTGCCAGTGATGTGATTGTCATCCTGGGAGCTTGACACGGTTTTGTATATATATTGTATCTATTTTTATTATTTTCTTTTTTATTTTAATATTAATACTTCATTAGTTTAGTTCATTCTACACTTGTAAATCTCTTTATCTCTTGCTCTCCTCTCTTTTTTTTTTTTTTTTTGAGGGGGGGGTATATTTNNGGAGAGCCATCTTTCATTCTGGTTTTTGGTCAGTTTGGCTGAAACCAGAACATAGATGGTCCAGTTAAATTGCTGTCCAAGCCAGCACAGTCCCACTGAAGTTAAAGGCCTTAGTGAGGCCACAAGTGTGACCCCAGAGCTTTAATACATGGTAGAACTCTGGCACTGCCGTTTGAGCTGCCTGGGACTTCACACATGATTTGTATATAAACCACCTTTTCAAAGACAGGCTTTCTAATAAAACAGCCACTGTTGACACAAATAATCCCACATCTCTGATTTGCATAACCTCTAGGAAGCTGGATAGCTGGGGAAATAAGCAATAATAGCAGTGTAAATGGCCTTAAGTGAAAGCATATCAATTACAATGTACCAGTTGAGTCTATGAAGCTCAGTTTATGCTGGTGGAAAAAATAAGGGGAGACATTATGTCTTCATAAAAGCTTGACCTCAAGTGCTTTGGAAGACAGAAGAGACTACATTCAAGGCAAAACAGACTTTCTGTGCACAGTTATTCTTTAAGGGACTTTGCTAGGGTTCACATACACACACCCTTTGCATTTGCTTATGAAACAGGAGAGGAAAGGAGCATCTAACAAATGAATGTGTGTAGCTCAGCAGCCCCAGCTGGCCCAGTTCCTGATATATTTTGCTTGATAAACAGCTAATCCCTGAGTATAGTGTGGCTTGCATTCCTCCAAACTTATCATTAATCATGGAAAAACCCAAGTTGTCCTTGCACTGTGTGAGTGCCTATGAACAGTTCCTTTGATAAGAGTGTTTTTACATGCCTGGAGGGATTTAGCTTTTTGGATCTCTGTCCTGTAAGTAATAGGCAGACCTTCCTTTGCATGTGAGCTTGCTTTCATTGCTGGTTTCAAGACACAGAGAATTAGCAGGGATGTCTGAAATGAGAACATGTTCCTCCATTGTATTTATGCTTCATGGTACTTGTAGCATGGCATTGTATTATAAATATGTATCATTAGCAGTCAGAGAGGAGATGAGGGGACAAAGGGAAGAAATTTCTGAGCGGAAGAAGAACAAAATTAAATGCTAGCTTTTAAGTGGCAAAACATCAAAATATTTAGTCCCACAGTTCTATTTCTTTTTAATACAAAAGGTGAGTAGAGCGCAGCAATAAATTATTTAGTGGTTTACCTTATAGCTGAAGAGTAGATGACTGTAGGTCTTCTCCCCATGTACATAACAGAGAGATTGTCTTTACAGTAGGTGGACATTAGATAGAGCCATGAAGTATATTGCTGTTTTTTTCACAATGGGAGTATTTAACAGCATACAACTCTGCAGTGGATCAGACACTTTTCATAGTCTGGACTGTGACTCAGGCTGCCTTGTTTCAGCTACTTGGCCTGGCTTTGCACACAGGAAAGACAAAACCCTGACTAAATAATGAAGCCAATTATCTTTCATGTGATGTTGTGTCTCATGCCTTTTACAAAAGTTAGTCCTCATTTGAAATGGACAGATCTTCACACCCTCAACTATGCTTTTTATTTAAAAAAAAAAAAAGACATTAAACTAATTTCTGTTTTGAATTGCTCTAACCTCAACTTTCAATCTATGATGCCCAACCACTACTGAAATAAAACAACTGTCAACCAAGACAGTTTACTTCATGTGTCTATAGTCTTTAACTTTCTTAATGTTAAACATTGCAGTTCAGAGGCTCCCTTAAAACACACAACTGCAACAGGAATTTATAGATCTGAAGAAAGAATTCTAAGAATTTTAGTAGAAGATAGTAAAGATTAAAAGGGTCTTAAAAATGGGTATAGAAAATAGGCATGCTGATTGCCCAATCTTTGCCCGCATTGGTGAACTTTCATGCAAGGATGTTTAGCAAGGTGGCATCTCACAAGAGAGCTCACAGCATGACCCTAGTCAACAGCTGCCCCTCTCCATGCCCTTGCACATGGACACAAATACGTACCCTTGCATGACCCATTCAGTTTATGTGCTGCAGAGACGAGAGAAAACAGCCGCAGCTCCCCAGCTCCATTACCACAGCAATCCAGGAGCAGGACAGGAGCCATATCAAGTGAAGGACTGCTGTGGATTTCTCTCTCCTTGGAGAGTGTGTGAAACAAATATGATACTGGAATTCTCTGAGGTCTGAGATCCAGAGCAGTATGAATACAAGTTGGCCCCTTCACATAGTCATTCTTCAATGGCACCAGACATCTTGGCTGCAAATAGACTGTTTAAATAAGAAATCAGGTCTGATGTTTTTCATCTTTTAGAATAAAAGCAGATGTGAAAAAAAAAAAAACCAACCACAAAACAAAACAGTAGAAGGCAAGGGAAGAGTCAGTAAACAGGGAAAAGCTACAGAGTAAAGGTCTATATATTCTATATT
The DNA here is from genome assembly GCA_013398155.1 of Pedionomus torquatus. Taxonomy (NCBI): domain Eukaryota; kingdom Metazoa; phylum Chordata; class Aves; order Charadriiformes; family Pedionomidae; genus Pedionomus; species Pedionomus torquatus. Next base: position 193,996 of record VZRU01009613.1, on the reverse strand, counting down.
TCTCCATTCATTTCCATATATATATAAACACTTCAAGATTTGTTTCTTACTGAATTTTTTCAAGGAAATGAACACTGGCTTGATGTTTACTACATTCATGTATACCATCTGCTTAGCTTTACTTCCTTCTAAATTATTTTTAATATATTTGAATTTAATTTACTTTGTTAGACAGATATGTAGTGTATTTGGTCAGGTGGTAAGTGGACAGACCTGAAAAATAGTATTTTAGTGAAGACAGAATGAAAACTATTTTTCTAAAAAGAAACAAAAAGGGGAAACAGATTTTTCAATGCATAATTTCATGTGCTGATTGTAATGATGTTAGTCATTACAACTGCAATGACAAAGAAATAATCACATAGTGACTTTGAAGCATTTTCCAAATAAGAACTCAATGATGGAGAGGCGAAAGGTCCCCCAAGGCTCTGGTGCCAGAGCCAGGGCTGGGACAGCCACCTCTCTGCCCATGTCATGGATCTTCTCCATTGAACTATAGTGACTTCCCTTTGTTTGTTTTAGTTTGTTTTAGTTACTTAAGATGCTGAGCTTTAGGAGTACTTTTTACAGAGGTAATTGGTGGTATGAATTGGTGGACTGAGAATATACATTGTTTGCTAGTTTGCAGAGCATAAACCTCTACCCATGACAAGGATAAGGGAATGCAGAATTGCACACTTCTTTGCTAAATCACACAGTAACTTAATTACTCCTTTATAATAGCTGTTTAACTAATAGGGCTGTGTCCTTTGCCACAGGAGCCACATGACTGGCATAAGAGAAATAATTTGGAAAAAAGATTCTCAAGCAAGAGAAAAGGACACTTTGTGCACAACAACAAGCAGATGTGGGCTAAAGCCTGCTCTCAGTTTCTTCAGTTTTGGACAGTATCCTCCAGCTTTTTGGAATGGAGCTAATCAGGATATATATTAGTTCCTGGAAATCTTGGAATCAAATACAGGCAATCTCAGAAGTATCCATGTCCTCTGGATTAATTTCTAGAGCCTGATAGAGTCCTGTCAGCCAGTTCCAGGCTGGAATTGCTATTTAACTTTCTCTTTGATTTTAGGAAGTGTTAGGATTTTGGAGTTCAAGAAAACCAAGCCTTTGATTTGATATTCAGCAGGACAGGCAAGCAAGTAGGCGAACTTCTTTGGTACCACTTGAGGTGCTTAAGTCTACTGAAGATGATTGAGGATTTGTTCGTGCTACTGTACAACTAAGAAATGCAAGCAAATTCCTACTGTTCAGAAACCCCAAACTCTTGTCTGTGACAGACCGAGAATGACAAATTGGAGTAGGGAAAAGGAACTGACAAATACACCTCCAGTGTCAGCCTCAAATTTGTTGCCAGTGAACAACTGTCAAAAAGTCATTAAAAAATACCATTTCACCTCAGGATTCCTCAGGAGAGAGAGACTGCAGCTTTTCCAGTAGCAAAGATGTCCTTGGGGGAAGATAAAGGCCCTAAGTCATTAGACTCTATTGACATATCCCTCTTTCCAAAGATACCTACAAAAGTTTGGATGTGGAGTTACCAGTGTGAGTAAAAGTATTTTTCTCAGTGCTTTATCAAAGTGGCTTTTTCCCATATATTTCCACACATATAGGTTAAATTATACATATTTATTGCATATGTGTGTACTCACACATTTACACATACACATACATTACATTAATTTATATGCATTGTACCCATGTGCATGGGAACATCTTCAGTATGGCTTTGTTCTTAAATATTATCCATTAAACAGATGGCAACCAAGATGGGTCATACATAAACAAAATTAAATAAATTAAAGTGAACTAATTAGAAGAATAAAAACAAACAAGACAAATTCTGACTAGAGTGTAAATCCAGACTATAGTTACATTGGTGTGAGTGCTAAATTAGCCCTCATATTTCTGAACAGCAGCAGAAGGAAAGCTAATCAAATTAATTTAATTTCAGCGTCAGGGAAAAAAAATACAATTTCTAGAAGTTTTTCATCACTTCACTTTGAAAGGAAATAAGTAAGTATATTAGAAGCCATCCTATAGCATATCACTTAATGGATGCCCATAATCCAAGCGCTCCTGCAAATTTTGAAGCTTAGTGCCTATGCTCAACACTCAGATGACCTACTGTGCACATATTATATATTAAACAACTATGGGACTCATTGCCACAGGGTGTAGCAGGAACCAAACGATCTCCAAAATGGGATTATAGAGACATACAGAGAAACGGTCTTAAGATCAATGGACTGGAGGTGTCCCCATTTGAGATGCCCTAATTTCTCACTGACAGAAAATTGTTATCTTAAAGAGGTGTTAGTGGACATTCTGAGTTAAAGTGCTGTCAGATATGTAGTCCTTTTTTAGTGTACTCCAGATAGCTCTTGTATTTGCACCTTTTTTTTTGTCTCACTTCTAAATCAAATAGTTCTTTGTAGCATATTTTACCCTTGGCCCCTTATAGCTGTTGGATGCTGGAATATCCTATATTTACATATTGTGTCCTACTTGTGTCTAAACTTATGATCAATGTTTAATAAATAGCTGGATTGGAAGGGGGAAAAAGGTGTCTAAATTTAGGCTTCTAAACCTGAATGTTGGCACCCAAATAACTGGCCAGCTTTCCAAAAGCCAAGCCTCTGGAAATTTCCAGTAATCACAGTTGCCATACCAACGGCTGTCAGCACTCTTGCAAAAGCAGGTCATGTATTTAGGTGCCAAAATGTAGCAAGAGGGGTCTAATTTCAAGCCTTTTNTTAATTTTGTGATAGGATCTATCTTTTTATTATTCATGTCTGCTTTAATTTTGTTCACATTTTATATTTGCTCTTACTCTTTAGTTCTGTATAGGTATGTTGGGTTTTATGCGTTTTTTTTTTTTTTTTTTTTTTTCCAGACAATCTGGTCAAGAACACTAATGATAATTGAGAACAGTTTTGCCTCTGCTGCCAGTCTCCAGCTTCTCCAGCTTGAGTCACAAGATTGCTGCAGTCTTTCAAAAGGGAAGATGTTTGGGAAGGTGAAGTACGAGGTATTAACAGTTACTGCCTGCTTCCATCCTGGGCTGCAGACTTTGAACTAATGCAGAGACACCCCACAAACTGATCTGAGGGCAAACAGCTGAAGAAATGCAGAGCTTAATGCGGGCTGCTTTCCCCAGGAGAGAAGAAGGGTATGGCTCAAATCCCTGGACAGGAGGGATGTTTGTTTGGTTTTCTGTGTTGTGGCACTGAGTATGGCGGAGCTGCCATGCAAGGGGGCATTTGGCCTGGTGCTCACCGCTACCTTTGTCCAGTGGTGGCCACTTCATCTTGCAGTCCTTTTAGCCTTGTTGGGATCCTGTGCTGCCCTGCTGCCAATTTACAGTCCTTCTTGCTTGGCATCATTGGAGGCACTTACGAAGGAGAGGACAAGTGTGCCACTACATAGCCCCACCATCTCCTGGGGGCTTTGAGCACAACCCCTGTGCCGCCTCTGTCTCCAAATACCTGCCTGACCTCAGGCAAGTCACTTAACCTCTCCATCCTGAAGCAGAATAAAGATAACACTGCTTCCTTCTCCCTGCATTTTGTCTGTCTTCTTCAGCTCAGGTGTAAGCTCCTAAGGGCAAGGTTTGTCTCCTCTTCTCAGTGTTGTCCAATGCCTATCAAAAAGGAGCCTTGATCTCATCTGGGGCCTTGAGGCATGACTGCAGTGCTGTTATTATCGTTAATAATAATCATAATCACGAATGCAATCAGATCAAAGACACTGACTGTATGAGTCATTTTTGGGGTAAAGTTAGTCATTCCAAAGAGCAATAGGTGTATGTAAACTTTAGTCACTGCCAAGGCTTCTCCTTTTTTCCCAGCATTTAAAAATTCACCCTTGGGAGTATGGGTGAGCAATACGATCTGAAAGGTCTCAGCCCTGCCAGTGTTTCCATGTGGGTCGGCACTTGTACTCACATGCCGACAGTTGCAAGGTTAATGGTGTAACTTTGCTCTGTGTAATTCAGCTGCGTAAATACCCTGTGTGGGTTTTCTGGATCATAGGTGAAACTCCTTTCTGTATCGAGCCTTCTCCGAATGGAATTCAGTATCTGTGGCTGCCCTCAGTTACAACAGGGCCTGTATGAAAACTTGATAATAGCACTACGTGTCAAAAATACAATTTTTTTGGTTAGTTGTTGAGATTCTTAGTTGTTTGGTGGTGTTTTTTTTTTCTGATTTTTCATTGGTTGAATGAAGCACAACCTTGAAAAGGAAAACGGAAATTAAGAGAATAAATTACTTATTAAAAACATGAAAATGAGATTTTTCACCTGAAACAAAAGGCCTGCAGCCAAACAATAGTATTACACAGGTGCAAAATAAGACACAAGAGGGAGCTCACATAATAAATAACAGTGATAAATAAACTGCGTTTTGAAAACAGTGAAAACCTATGGAGAAAAGGAAATGAATAAACGTTGCAATTCCTATTTGCTCTTGCTGTTCTCATTTTCTCTACAGTTATTGTCACAGACTATGGGAGCACACTTACAGACAAGGATCTCAGTGCACCAGACTTTGCCTACAGAACACAATAGTAGACCCTGGTCACAAAAGATTCTAATCTGAGGATAGAGTCCAAGAGCCAGGTGGCTACAGGGAGATGCTGTTCTGACAGACGAAAAGTGACCTGAGTATGGAGCTGTTATGGGAATAATTGTCAAATATTCGATGGGTTTTGTTATTTTAAAATGCATTTAAATGTATTTGTGCATTTATGCTGCTTGAGAGTGATTGTTTATATTCAAGAGACAATCACACATGCAGAAAACCAGAGGACTTAAAACTGAGTCTGCAACTCACAGTTAAATTTTATATATGGGATCAGAAGGAGGTGCATTCAACACCTGCAAATTTAGTTCACTTCAGCAACCAGGTTTTGCATTTCTTAGAACTTAGAGAAACTGTGCTCTTTTGACAAACTCATCTTTATTTTTAAGTGTTAACTTAATCAGTCAAAACATCTCAGTTTCTAAAGTTCTTGTGAAAATAAGGCAACAACTGTCAGTAATTGAAGTGACCTTGATCTCTTAGCAGAGATCCTCCCTCCCAGCAGTTGAACACTTTTCCACAATGCTGAATCCTGAATCTTCCATATTTCTGAGGCTGAAATTACATGAAAGCATGTTAGATAGTCAATAGCTGTCAATGGGACACTAGTTTGAGGAGGGACCCACACACAGATCCAGAAAATGGACATTACCCTCTGATCTCCATCACCCCTGAACAAGCAAGTGTACCAGACATAGTTGTCATCGGGTTTGGAAAGGCAACCATATGCTGGTGTTGGTGGCCATCTCAGACATCTCCCTCTAGGAGTGTCAGGGACAGGGACAGAGACAGGGTCTATTTGCAGAGATCCATAGTTAATATAATTGCAATGGATGTACCTTACTTCATACTTCAGGACCTGTCTGGTTCTGGGTACAACAGCCACAAGCCTTAAAAAGCTAAAGGGGAGAGCCAATTCTTATTTTGTGACATCCGAGTCCATGGTGTTTTTATCAACATCAGCAGTGGCTCCGTTTCTTTCCTCTGCTCTGATAGTGCAAGTGGGCTTTTCCAATCAATAGGGCCACTCATGGGGAATTCAGCAACGCATTCAGTTCCTGACAGATGTTTGTCAAATGGCCCATTGAGTAGCTCGAGGCCAACTGGTGCTACTTACGAGATTGTTTAGACTGTTGTTGACTTTTCAGTGTGGTATCACTCAGAGACCATCCACATAGTTGCATCAGGAGCTCCATAGATCAGAGAGAACCGAAACTGAATGTTCAGCATCTGACAATGGAATATCACCCTTAAAACGTACCTTCTTGGAAGTGACATGGTCATCATAAGCATCCTGCAGCAACATGGACTTGTCATGTACACATACAGTGCTCAGTCTGTAAAGCCACCTTAATGCCGGTTAACCTAGATCTCAACACTGGGAATTACTCTTTCCACTCCTTTGAGCAAAGTGGATGAATTCTTCAGGAGAGGGGCTATTTTGCAGCCAGATTCCACAGCTGTGGAATTGCAGAAAGCCAGGCCCTGGATCCTGGGCTGGCAGAGACCCTTCTCACACTGTGCTTCATGCATTTGATCTCTGGAGAGAAAGGAGTACATACCCAGGATGGCACCCTGGGCAGCTGGCTTGGGAGAAGCAATGCTGGCTTTGACTACGCAAGCAGGTGCTTACATCCCCTCCCCATCAGATGGGGAGAATGAAAGAACAGCTGTAAATAGAATAAGCTTGAAAAAATTGGAGAAATTGAGAAATACAGATTTAAAAAAAAAAAAACAAACACCAAACTTGCCTGCCTCGTATTGGTAATCTGTCATGTTTTTAATCTAAATTAAAGTTGTGCTAGTATTTTGTAGTAAAACAATTGTGTACTACCAGAGCCACACATTTTTGAGAAGTGAGAATGAGCCATATGTCTTCCATAAAAACATACTGATACAGTTCAGCTTGTTCTTTATGCTTTCTTGTAAATCATATTTTTTTACAGGTCACAGTTAAAAGGAGCAATATTTTTGTTTGCCAGAAAGTATTTACAGTACTGTATTATCCTTCATCTCTACCAGTTTTCATTTGTTATCATTGACACATGGTAAAATAATTTTAATTATCTCCAGGCTCAAGTACAAGGAGTTTTTATAATTCAGTTGGGTCTTTTTAATTTCCAGTATCTAAGCTACTGTAATGAAAATGTTACTCAAGGTTTCTTCTTCAACTGCCCCCCTTTAGATCATAATAAAGACAGCTCACTTGAGCAAATAGTTCCTTTGAAATGTTAATCCTTCTCAGATGTGTTTTTTGTTAGATCAGCTGCACTGTTAAAATACTTGCTATTTTCCCATTAGTTTGAATGCAGAATAACACTTATTAGCCATATGGACACAAAGTAACTCGTTGATGAAGACAACTGAATTAAAGCCTCATGTCAAACAATGAATTAACTGTGATATAGGGTGTAATAACCACAGTTACATAAAACTGGGTTGTTTATCCCCATCTTATCCAACACAATTACTCCTTAACAAAAAAATATATTCAAGACAGTGTCCCCAGTATAACCTAAAATCCATATGAAAGCAAAGAGGGTGAATGTAAAAGCCTCCAGCGAAGGGGCTTATTGAAACAATATTTTTTGAATGAATTGTTTTATATCAGTCTTTATTTTGCACTTAAGGAATGAAATCCCAGTGAGCTAAACCTTTCCTTCAGAAAGGCCTGTGGAGTTGTATCTTCACTGCAGAGCTGCTCTGTGATTGCTCCCTGGCTTGGCTCAGGTGTGATCAGCCACAGCGTGAGATTGCACACTTGGTGCTGTTCCATCCTCCTTCCCTGCCCACGTACCGAGGCCGCCGGACTGCTGCACTTCAACAAAGCAAGCAGCTCTGTTATTACTTTTTAATGAATTGTGGGGGAATGCGTATGGTTTCCCTGGGGCGTGGAAAGAATTTTAGGTGGGTTATCAGCATTCAAATATTAAATTACTGGTGCAGGTTGTGTAAGGTTAGCAGCCAAGGAAATGGAGCTGGGACTCTAACCCAAACCTCCATGTAAATCAGTTAACACAGAAGAAAAGCTCTGCTAGATTCAGATGAGAAGAATGTGTCTAGGAGGCCATTAAGAATAACACCAGGTAGGAAACTTGCCTGGCGTGCAGTGAAGGCATACTAAAGTTTCAGTAGACTTCAGTAAATATAGTTTTGGTTTGAAACTCTGCCTGTAATTCCAAAACAGGAGACATCTGAATACTTAGAGAATTTTGAGTCTAGGCTATACTTCAATGAGAGTTCAGCTTTTCTAAAGTATGTCCCTCTGTACTGTTCCTTGATTTAAACACCTTATACAAGTCTGAACATGGACATTCAACAATTAAGCAGTAAGAGCTGGGGCACATGAAGCATCAGTTTACATAAATAGCTTCCAGAGGGAGAGGAAGTTGGTGTTATTTGCTTAGCCAGGAACAATAGCTCAGCGGCAGCGGGTTGCCATTCAGCTGGCATTTCCATTGCTGGCATGGACGGGTGCATCCGTCTGCTCACACCCTCGGCTGCTGCACCCCTACCTGCTCCCACCACTGCCTCTGGCACTTGGTGATGCCTCTAACAACAATCAGACAGATTTCCAGATTCCAGCAATTGACAGAAAGCAAATTTGCAAATGTGCACTGGGCTAGCATGATTAGGCCTGTGAAC
>VZRU01009613.1:67871-185726 GCA_013398155.1 Pedionomus torquatus | reverse complement strand
GTTTTATTCAACTGATGTAAATAAAAAGGATCCTGTTTATGTACTACCTAAACAGCCATTGTACAAACTGGACTGCCAGAGATGATTTCATTCACCTCTTTAATGAAACATACAGAGAACCACAGTGCAGATTCCCCCAGGATATAATTTTCATGATAATCAAAACACAGACATGCTACACAATAGTTTACAACCAGAACTGAAGGCAGATACCGAATTCCAGAGAAGGAGGGAAATTTTCTTGTGTCCAAAACATGAAAACATGTCCAGATGCTCACCAGGTCTCCACAGATACTGTGTTTGTTGTCACAGAATTTTTGGGAGCAATAAATGACCTTTTTCAGGTAGACCAAATAGGCAGTATTTCCACCAGCACCAAGGCTGTGACTGACAAGGCTGTGCACTCTCACACAAGCAAGCATGTGTTGCTCTTGGTCTTGTGTTTTGGCTGGAATCAAAGCCTGAAAATTGTATATCTTTGTTTTTTGTTTGACTGGTGCATCCTCCCAGAGAATTTTCTCACAGCATGCCAGCTTGCCTCTGATTTAGGAAGATGACTTCAGAGGTTCCTTCCAACCATGAAAATTCTGTGATTCTGTGACACAGTCATGAGCAGAGTGGCCCTTAAACAAACTTTTCCCTGAGAGCACCCCACAAGTTCCCTTGCTTTGCAGCTTGCTGCAGTGGAAAACAACCAGAGCTTCATTCAAAAAAACCTCACACAGAGATCAGTCAGGTTACTCTGGTTAATCCCGACTCTCTCACTTGGCAGTGGATTATAACCTCCCTCATAAGGTAATTTCTAATTCCTTCTGGAGAAAGTAAGGTAGATTCCAGCCACACTTTTGGCATTTACAGCTGCAGGCAGGGAACAACCTTCTTGAGTTTTCTAATGGGAGGCCAATATGTTTTGTTGAGGGTATGCTAGGTTACCATCAATAATGTGGGTTTGTGATCATTTTATCTGGGGAAAGGGAGTGAGGAAGAAGTGGTCTTTGGGTGGATGGAGACTATCAGCACTTCCCTTAGGGACAAAGCCCAGACAGGCCCTGTGTGTGAAGCCTTTGATTAGAAGACAGAGTATTCAGAGAAGTCCTTGGGTCAGGGAACACGGAGTGTGCTCTCGATGCTGATAATATACCTAAATACCAACCTGTTTCCCAGAAACAGCTATGGTAATCTGAGCCAAATTTTCATGCAATAAAGAAGTCTAACTTTTATTTGAAAAATGTTATTTCATTAAAATTGGGAGACATTTAAGCCACCAGGACTTTTCAACAAAATATGAAACTCTCATATTATAGTTTACTTTTCTCCTCCTCCTTTTTCTTTTTCCCCAATTTTTTTTTTCAAATCTTTCAATTTTTAGCAAAATGAGAAGAGGATAAAAACATGGGATAGGACTGAAAAAAATACTATTTAGATTTTTTAGCTAAAAACATGACAATGGGTCATCTGACTTCCTTTAAAAATATTTCTTCTTCCCTGTGTGACTTCTGTGAAGCTCAGGAAGAAGGTATGGATTAATGATAGTTGGTTACATTGTTATATACAGACAAGCATAGCTGAGGCTGGAAGGTTCCTCTGGAGATTGCCATGCCCTAACCCCCTGTTTAGGGTAGAGTCAGCTAGAGCTGGTTACTCCAGCCTATTTCAAAGTGGTCCTTCAACTCCCTTTGTAAATCCAAGCTCTCTGCATGTTTATTCTTCCTATAGTGGATCCCACAGATCTCTCGGCCACAAAAAACTGCTGATTCCTACCAGTGAAGTGTATGTGCAGCAGCCTTTTTCATCCTTTTTCACAATTCATGTTCTTTCCCTTCCAACACTGCACAGAGAAGACACTCTAATACTCTCCAGAAAGAAAAGGTCACTTGCTGACACACAAATTTTAAATGAAAAAAAAAATAAAAATAAAAATACTCACTTTAAGTTAGAGGAAACAGGGAAAATTAAAAATACTCACTGTATGATGAGTAGAAAGTTACCTATCACAAACACTTTTCGTACAATAAAGCCAGGAAATTCACAGGCAAAATAGCAAGAATACACTCTGAGCTGTTTATAACAGTCTGTTAAGTAATTTTAGAAGGCGGTTTGGTCCAGGACAACCTTTTGGTGCCCAGTGCCCAGTATACTTTAGAAACTGGTGCACAATGTCATCATTCATGCTGTCCCAAAGCTGCCATCAGTGTCAGTGTCATAAGACAGCAGGAGCCCAGACGGTGAACCAGGACCAGGGGTTTGTAGCCCAGCCACTGGACTGTATCTCAGATCTTTGGTGAAATCTCAGACAAATACTTCACTTAGTCTCCAAAATATCTGAAGTGGTGGATGCCTAATAGTGCAGGCATGTTCAGTGCCTAGCTCAGCAAGCACCTTATTTTTTCCTGGAATTACCACAATATAGATAAAGTCATAAGACTGAGTCATACTGTAAGGGAAACTGAGCTGTCACAACGTTAGCTAACCTGTTTGTACTTAAATTACTTTGGTTGTCATGGCCAACGATTGTACAACTGTTGTACAATTAATGTAGTCTACATTTTAATCAGAATTGTTGGATTTTTTTCTTTTAGAGTCCCCAGCGCAATATATAATTTTTAAATATCTCCAAATGATCATTGGAATTTAGCACATTTTCCCTTTTTCCCTCTTATTTTAGCCATTTGCAAAGGCAAACCTTCGGTTCTGAGCTGTTTTAGCTGTAGTGCTCTTTTGTTAGTTCCAATAGGATATTTTAACATTTCCCTAATTTATATTTCAATGTACTTTCTAGGCGTACTGGCCATTCTTTCAAAGGAGCATAAAGTAGTTATTGTTAATACATACATGCTGGGTAACAGCAAATGTTTCTGGAGTACTGGGCTTTCTGTAATGACATTAAATGAAGAAAGAAAAAAAGGAGATGAAGTAATACTGATTTCTATGACAGCCTCTGTCTGCAGGACAAGGATTTAATTCAGAATTAAGCCACATTAGTGTTAAAGAAGCCATTACTCACTTGCAAATTTCTCCCCCCCCTGCCCCCCAAAACCCATTTCATTGCTCAGTGCAGTAAGCTGGTACATTTATCCACAAACATTTGATGACTGATGCTTTATTTTGCATTTGAATGTTTCTTTAATGAAATCTGGGTGCTTAAAAATATCCAGTAACAGAGTTAACCATTTTGCTTTCACATTAACAGAGCAGTTATTCTGTTGCCATTTGTCATTGACTTAGGTTTGATATGTGACCCCGTTAAACAGAAAAACAAAAATCAGATATCAACACAGATACAAATAATTTTCAGATTTTTACTATTTTTTTTAAAATAAATAGATATGTTTCTTTGTGTAGCTTTTTTGTCCTTTGTTAGCAGGCATGGATTTACTTATGTTTTGCATTATCTATGGAAAACCTCCCTTGAGCTTTATCAAACTGAGAATGCATAAAACATCTTTCTTCCAAGTTTAGGATATTCTTTGTTGTCCTTTAAAATTTATGCTGTAGATTTGCTGAGGGACATTTAGTCCAGCAATACTGAGAGTCCAGCAAAACTATTTCTGGGGTAAATGGGACTTCTGGTCTCCAAGGAGCTTCTACAGCCGCCAAAAATGCCTGGGACATGTGCACAACCCCTTTTCCCAGGCTGGGCTGCATTTGAGACCAGTAATGTGGGTATGTGTTGATAAAAGAGAAGATTCATATTGTATACCATCTGAAAATTGCCTGACACTAGCTGAAGCTCTCCTATTTGTGGCTGAGCTGAGTATTACTACAAGGTGCAGCCACCAGAACAAGAGCTTGGATTTAGGCACCAAATAACCTCATCAGGCTCTTTCTGAGTTGAAAAGGGGGAAATTTGGCGTGCTAAGCTCCTTCCTTTTGCCCGCCCCCGGAGTGGGGTCACACCTGTCTATCAGCGAAAAATCTGAAAAGAAGAAAGCTGGAAGAGAAGAAAGGTGCAAGAGAAGAAAGCTGCAGGGCTTTTCCCAGAGAAGCCAACCAGGCTGACGGAGGGTGGCTGCTGCCCTCAGCTCACCTCCCCAAGCTCTTGCAAGAGTGCTGTTTGTTATTGCCATCCTTATTGTGCTATTTCATTCATAGGCCCTGATTATTTAAACAACTGCAAACAGAAGACCTCATTTGCTTGACTGTGCACTCTCCTGAGTAAAAATAAGCCAAAGACATTTCCCAGAAAAAGGTTACTGTTATCTTTTTAAATGTATTTCCAACTGATTGCTATCTTACTTTAGAGCTGGGGCTTCTGACACCCCTGCTCTGCCTCCTCTTGGCATAAACCAATAGTTTAAATCTTGCCAAAAAGACAGAAAGTTTCAGCCTTTGCAGCAGGTATCTGGCCCCTAAAGCCTACCAGCCTTGCAGAAGGTACCTGGCCTCTGAAGAAAGTCAGAAACTGAGGTCTTTTGAGATCTTTGAGCATTTAACACTTGAAAATGGGCTCCAAGCTCTTGAGGATCTGGTTATCTATATGGGTGTGTGAGAAATACCATAGGATGGGCAAGATGAGTCACACACAGGATCCTCATTTTCTCAGAAAAAACCCGGGTGGAACTGCCACTTTAACCCTTACTTTTCCATTTCTAAAAGCTCATTCCCTTCCTTATAGCTTGTTCCCTTCTTTGGCCCTAAGAAGATCTTTTGTCACGTCCTTTCCATACATACCATTGATTTTTTTGATTCATGGTGCTCACTTCTGAGAAATTCTTTCTGCTTCTTAAGGGTTATTTGCCCTTTTGCAGCAAGGCACTGTGCTCTCTCTGTTGACATGAGCCCTGCAGAGAATTATCGCTTGGACATGCATGCTGGTGCCAAGTGGAGATAATGCCGTCTTTTCAGACTGAAGCCTGCATGTAGGAGTGTTCCCAGTATGATTTTCACAGTCATAACTGCAGTTAATCTTAAACTTGGCATACCCTTCCTTTCTCTGTAGTGTTTTTAATGACTCTTTCAGGGTGGCAGAATCCTCAGGGTTTCGCAGTGTTGCATTCACCTACTGATTCATTCTTGCCAGGTTGGTTTTGTTAACCAAGGTCCAGCTTAGTGGGCAACTCTACCATTTATATTACAGTGTAGGAAGTTATCTGTATTTTCCAGCTAAACAACACTGAGAGAAGGAGGAAGCATTTTTTTTCTGAACAAGCAGGAGGTGCCATGTAGCACAATGGTCAGTAAATACGTAGCGGCAACTTACAGGGTTTATTTTTAATCCGGTAACTATGTTAGAGAATGGCATGAACTGGGTAAATCAATCAGGCTGCTGCAAAGCCAGCTTGAAATGAAAGGGCAGTCAAGGAGGAAGTGGTAAATAACACACAGGACTGATTGCTTCTGGGCACAGTTAGGACCTTGGGTTTAAAGAGTAATTACCTGGTCACACCTAACTCCTAGCTTGTGTGTGATGTGCAAACTACATGTGCAAAATCTGCAGACATCAGCAAAGAGACTGCTTGTGCCTTTGCCAGCAATTATTTCCTTCTTAAGAGCCAGTTTGTGCCTGGTTTCATGAAAGAGCTGGAAAGTGTGCTTAGTCCACTTGCAAGCTTTTACTCTTTGCAGCAGTAGAGAGCCCACCTGCATGAAATAAAGTAGGGAGAGGAAGGGAAAAGTAGCTGGAGGGGTGATGTCTCTGCTTTGTTGCAAAGTCAGGATGGAGGACTGAGCCCCATGTCTAGACCACGTGGGGTCTGGCTAGAGCTGGCATATAAAATGTCCCTTACATTGGGAGGTGGTCAGCATGCTTTGTGACCCCAAAAACCCTACAGGAGGTGAGTGAAATGCTACATGTGTAAATTTGCTCACTGCTACCCCCACTAAGGAAAAAAAAAAATGGTCAAAGATTCAGTGAGATCCAGTCAGACTATATCTGCCTGCTGTACTTATGATCAGAAACCTGTAGCTCATGTCTCTTGGACATTTCTGGGAGAGAGGGATTTGAACTGGTCTTCATCTGCTTGTAATATCAGATACCTGGCTAGTGGACTGCAAATGACCTGCCCTCCAATTACTCTGCATCAGCATAATCCTTTCCATATAGAGGTTGACTTATGCCAACCAAGCAAAAGACAAAGTATACATATTTTCTTAATAAATTCTCCAACTTTTCTTGAGCCTGAGCTAAACCTTCTTATCTAATATCAAGTAATTTAAGCATTTTTAACATTCTAAAGACAAGTTAATCCTTTTATAGGGAAAAGTCAGAAAATGGGCTTAGAATGACATTTTAACAATGTCTATGGTATGTTAAGCTGATGAAAAATTCTAACAGCAGTTTCAAGTATTTTTGGCTAAAATATTACTGTGATCCTAAAGCATAAGAAAATATAAATATCATACTAAATTTCTAGCTGTTTGTCAATAATGTAAAATATTACATGCTCTCCCAAAGCAAACTACTTTTTTCTCCAGCAACTTCCGTTCTCACATATGGTTTCAGTGAAATGACACATCTAATGTGAGTCCTAATTTGACCTGGTCTTAGACTTACATCTATTTGTGTCTTATGAGTTCCCTACTTTTCCCAGGTAAGTTTTGCTGCCAAGTAACATTTCATTTACATCTGCTTTCAGAGCCTTTATTTCCATAGTTGTCTGTTTTTTTCAGAGTGTAGCATGTCAAAGATGATGAACAGATAGTCCTAAACTCTCCTGTTTGCCCACAGACAAGAAATAATATTAGAAGTTGAAATATTGATTTTTCCAACACATTCTGCAGTAGTTAAAAACCTATCTTTGGGTTTCATTTTCACTAAGGCTTTATTGTTTCTACTGGAGGTGGCAACAGACCATCAGGAAAGTTTTCTCATTTTCTATTACTGTTTTGGTTCAGTGTCTGAAGGAGCATGGACTTCAATAAATAAAATATGTACCTCTTCAAATGCTGTCAAACTGATCTGCAGAGCCACCCCACAAGCCACCGTACATCATGTAGTTTCTGAACAAAGCAGTCCTGACCATTAGTAAATCCATCGAATGATCCAAATTTTATGCATATCTGCTATTTCAACATACACTGAAGTGCGTCTATTGCCTACACCTGAGAACCACTGCTATGTTATCAGAAAGGCAATCCTATTCCTGACAGCCCTCAAGCACCCATTTGCTCATTACCCACACCCTGAGCGCCTCTCCCAGAAACACTCCCAGGAACCCCAGAGCTCACTATACTTGGGTCTTGGTTTGTTTGCTTTTTCCAAGCCCAGTTTGCTTTCCAGTCCTCCAATGAAGGGAGTGCCCTCATGGAGGAATGCAGATGTATGTTTTGTTTCATTCAGCCAAAACACAATTTGAGACACCTTGAGCTATGTGAGATGGCCACGTGCCTAGAACAGGACTGCAGGAGACCTGTGCCCTCCTGGGACACCTCAGGGCATCTCGCATGGCTCCTGGGGACTGCCTAGAGGAGCTGAATGGAGCCCTTGCAAGTGAAAACTGTGTGAGCTGGCTGGGACCACTGGATGCAAATAGAAAATGGGGCTAATTCAGCTTTAGAAATGAGCAGACAGTAATCAAGAGGCCTCAAGCACAGTCCATGATGCGATTTGGGAACTGATCTGATGTTGTCCCCAAAAGCACTCCCTCTGGCTCCATGACATGGCAACCTGCAAGTGTGGCCTCACCAAAGCTAAAGGACTTACTTTGGCACATGGTGGAAGCCTAATAAGCATGTCCTGGGGCTTCGCACCCTATTAAGAGTTCAGCACATCATCCTCATGCCCAGAGATAGGAGGGTTGAAAGAAATGTTAAATTTGGAGCTATGTGTTACAGTCACAAAGCAAGAGTCCCAACTTCTATTCCCAGCTAAGGCAGACTCTTTCTGCAAAAGCCACAGCAGAAGTAACTTCATTTATTCCAGTTTCCATCTGTCAAAAGTGTAACTCACACTTTCCAGTCCTGCCAGAAAGCTGTGCAGAAAAATCCTTTCATGATGGAGTGGGATCAGATACTGTGAGGAAAAGGCTAAATAACTTGGGGGAAAAAAAAAAAAAAAAAGTAAAAAAAAAAGTAATAGATGGCTTGTTCTCAGATCTGTGTCTCTTCCAGGGACATCACCCTGTACTCCCATTCCCAAGTTACATGGCCAGCATATGATTCTGGTTTGTGGCATCATATTTTTCTTATTTTAAAGCAAACAGATAGGATATTCCTGGTTCACAGTTGCAGAAGGGGCAAATATATGTCTTTTAACACCTTCTACATCACTCACAGGAAAAAAGCAAGAAAACAACATACAGCAGCCCTTCTGCCCAGTGCTGAAACAGCCTGCGGCAATGTATAGAACAGAAAAATATCTTTACTTAGGTTTCTATTATAAACTGCCTTTGGTTTATAAATTATCCCTTCTTTACCATGAAACATACTGGTAGAATTTAAAACTTAAATTCACCCCCCAATCACTAAAATTTCAAAGGAGGTACAGAAAATTAGAGAGTTATCTACTGTGACCTTTGTGATTAGCAATGAAAGGTGTTTGATCTTCACCTGACAGTAGCAGAACAGAAGCCATCTCCAGTCTGGGCCACTTAAAAAAGGAAGAATTGCAGAGCTTTCATTCCCCTATGGTTCTCTTCAAGATTAGCAGCAGTGAACAGAAATTTCTATTTGTTTTTACAATAATATCCTGTTTTGTAATCCACAGGAAAAGGAGTATGAAAGTAGCAACCTTGGCAGGGAGTGGGGGCCAAGGGACTGTTTTCTGAAATCTCAAAGCTCAGAAACACAAAGGCTTGGAGGAATTTCCAAGTGCAGTGAATGCCAAATGGTAGAGAAAATGTCATGACAATGAGAGAGAGAAATGATTTATTCGTCCTCTTAAATTCTTCTTTCAGGGTCATTTTTTTCTTCTTCAGTGATCAATAAACAGGCAATTACTTCTAAAAGCTTTTAAGTAAGAACGTACTGCATGTATAGGGATTGTTAATGTTGGGCTTTTTTTCCAAAGCTGAAACAACAAAATATAATAATAATAATAGATGGCAGAATGTAATTTAACACCAAAAAAAAAAAAAAAAGAACGGCTCAAAAATCCACAAAGCAGAGATAGCCAAGCAAATAATGGTATTATTAATGGGACTAACGTATAACATTTCTGTTTAGTGCTTACATGGTAAACAGTGTAGGTTGTCTTTTTCTCCATGGAAGATAACACCTGGTGAACCCATCCTTGCAGTTCCGGTTCAAAGACTGGAAAGAAAAGCAAGTTAGGACTAGAGAAGACATTAAAAAGAAAGCCATGCCTATCAGAGCATTCTTTCAAAGGCTGTAAACTAGAATAAATATTGACACAGTAAGGGAAAAACATATAACAATAGCAATTGTTCAAAATGGGCACAAGTTGGAAGCTAATAGATCCACGCTGACCTAAATAAAGCTGGATAGGGACTGGGGCCCAAAATGTAAAGTTTCCTTTTGAAATTTAACTTCCACTGATTTCAGGAAGAATTAGACACAGAAATACCTTCATCATTCTAGGTCTGATTCATTAACTGCTGTCTTTTTCAACCCATTTGCCAGCTACAACCCCTTCCAGCTATGTCAGGGAGAAGCAGAATATTATGAAGGAGATGAATCTTGGGACAGGAGATGTTACAGAGTTTCTCTGCCTCTTCCACAAGGCTGTTCTAGGTCTGCTTTTAAGTCTTCATCCTGCATTTGTTTTCTTTTGAGTTCATTACTCCTAATTATATTTTTTCATGCTACTATGAATAGTGTCTAACAGTTCTTCCTTTTCTGTCTGATCATACTTTCTATTTCATTCTGTTTTCATCTTTCTAACCTATCCTATCCTATCCTTGTCCTCTAATACTTGTCTCTGACCATTAGGTCCCCACATCTGTTAGGTGGCATAGACCAAACTGTCAAAGCTATCACTCCTTGCAGTCCATGGCAATGCAAGGTTTTTATCAGTTAAAAGTATGGTCTTTTTATGCTGGCTCAAATTTTCAGCAAATTCCCAACTCAAAATCTGGCTGGTTTTCCCCAGATTATGTCTCTAGTTCTTTTCATTTTCATTTTAACCAGTCCAATATCCTACTTAGTTATTCATTGGAAATTATTTCAGCCACATTTATTTGGAATTATGTTTTCTCACAGAAAAAAAAAATCCAATGCAAAAAAAAAAAAAAAAAAAAAAGAAGAAAGAGTGATAAGGTTCTTCATTCTTTTTTTTCATTCATGCAAACTCCAGTTGAAATCAGTAAGCTTTAATATCTTCTCACACCAATATTCCATTGATGCATTTTTAATGGACTTCATTGGAGATATTCCTCATTTACATAGCCATATTCAACAAAAGGATCTGGTAAATATGCCTTGGAAGCAACCCAGCAAAACCCACAAAATTTGGCTAGTTGCTGTTAACAGCAGGGGATAAGAATTTATGAAGTTAAAAAAATATGTTGATTTTAATGCACTACAGAATTTTAAATACCGTTAAATTGGTGGACTTGCAAACCAACACTCATTTTAAAAATAATAACAATAATAAAATGGTAGAATGTACTTAAACATTATAGTATTCTTCTAATACCTTCTAGCAGTTTATTGCACTGAAATAATGTTTTCATATTAAAAGGTTCGAGACTATGGCAGTGTTTGCTTTCTCCAGATAATATGTATCCTCGTGGTTTCTGATCAACATCTATTGGCCACAGTGCTAGGTGTTCGTCAATGTCCTCCTTGAGCTGCAAGATCATTTTAATTGTGCTGATTTAATTAGAAAGGGGAGGAGAAATAGTTTCAAATCACTTTGATACTTCTACTGCAAAGCCAAAATGCAAATATAGATTTGCTAAATGCTTTAGCAGCTGCTGAAAGGGAAGGTTTAAGAACAATGACATTACAGAAATGCTTTTCTTTATATCTCAGAGGGCAGCTCCAGCTACCTTAAATGACTATATTCTTGTAACAAGATACTTTTCAAAGTGAAGTTTCCAGTGGCAGAAAAAACCTTTTTTTTTTTTTTTTTTCCACCAGAATTTTTTGCTGATTAAGTTTTCAAAGTTAATTGTTTCAAGTACCTCTGAAGTCTCACTTTTAGAGATCATTGGGACACTTAAGTGTCTATTAAGGCCTTATCTATACACTAACATTGTACAAATAGATATGACAGTGTACACCCAATTTTGGACCATATTGTCCAAATGCTGCCAGCTCAGTTTTACTTTAAGAAGGAAAACTAGCTGCAGACGACATTTTTAGGCTAGAATAACTTTGCTTGTTGTGTAGGATGGACTTTGTTGATTAGAGAACAAAATTAATATTTTCCAGAATGGATTCCACTGTAGCAAACCTTTGCATAGAGCAGAAAGCCCCACTGAAAATGGTTTTTGAAAATGTAGTTCAGGAGCAGGGTTTAGGTGCCTAAAGGTGCACATTGCCAGATGGGATTCTCAGAGGTGTTTTAGCATGTGTACAGTAGTGATGTACTAAAAATATTTCAATATGGAGGGTGCACTCCAAAATTAAGGTTGCAATACAAAGGAAAGCACCTGGAAAGAAATAACATTCACAAAAAAAGGGGGATTTGAACAATTCCCTTAGTCACAGTGGATAAAGTTGCTTGGGTTTCTCCCCCTGAAACGTGCCTATCATGCTCTCAGCCAGCATATGAGTGATGTGAGAGTAGAGGTGAGAAAAACACCCAGTAGGCAGCAGTGGTGACATTTGAACAAAGCTGCATTGTATTGGGTTAGGAAGGGTGGCTTCTTATCTTTCACATACTACATTCCTAGTTCAAACAAGGAGGTACACACATTGAAACTAAAGTTCCTGATAGTCCTCCACTCTGCCTTCCTGAACTGGTTTATCCCCTTTAACTCTTCTGCCTCCTTACAGGGACTGAAAAGTTTAGGACTAACAAGACCAGGCACTGGAAACATAGCTACAAGTAACCTTTGATGAAGGAAACTTATCTTTTCTTAGCACACAGGACCATGCCAGGGGGTTCAAAAAGTTCAAATGACAAGTGAAGAGAGATAGAAAAGCTTGAAGTATTTACTGAACAACACATGGAGAAGCAGAGGTCCAAATGGGAACTGTGGCATAGAATGGGAAACCCTGCAGCTTAGGGCTCTGTTATAGCTCTGACCACAAACACGAGACCTCAGGGAAACAATCTGTGGTCGTGTTGCACCAGGAGAGTGTGCTCTAGGGCACAGCTGCACCTGTAGGGGTGTTTACCCCAGCACACCACCCAGCCCCGTCGTGGGCCATCAGTCTGGGTATAAAACATAGATATTCATCAGGGAGCATGGCTGACAGCATCCTACCATGGTTGGTTAGAACAAGATGGTGGTTGTATGGTTTTGAGACTATAGCAACAATCATCACAACTGTTCAGGTCTCATAGCACTTTGCAAGTTGTCCTGCCATCCTCTGCCCTGGGAGTAGATGTTAGATGTGTGAGGAAAACTACCCCAGGTGAACAGTTTTAAGGAAAATGTTACAAGCTGTAAAACTTCAGTCAAGACTAGAGTCAATGCTAGACTTACTGTACCGACCGAGTAACTAGTGTTAATCACTTTATTAGGCATTGGGGGTTGTGACAATTTTTTCATTGGGGCCACAGTTGTTCAACTTTTCTTGAAAATTCATAATTATTTCAATACAAAATTGTTGATAAATAATTGACTATGGATATAATAGTGCATTTTCTGTTAGGTTCTCTCATTTGACATGTGGGCCTTAGTATTAACAAGAATTCACAAGGAGAGGTCTATGTGGACAAGAAAGAGGCCCAGAGATCATGTGTTTCATGGTGGGATATAGCCTGGAAAAAAAAATCCTTCCAATTTTAAATATTATTGTTTTCCTAAATTAACTCTGGGAGATTTTAATCTAGATCTTGGGTCTCTGCCAGGGAACACACACCGCTCTCCACATCCCTGAGAACATTGTGGAGTCCTGTACAGTCAGTGGGCATAATAATGAAATAGCAACCAGTTAACTCTATCGCTTCTTCATAAAGCCCTCTTCTTTAATGCTGTTCTTCCTTTCACTTATTGTGGTTTCCTAATTAGCACCCTGTGCAGAAGGACACAAATCCTATGCTGTCTTTTGAGAGTTTTTTCAGGAGGTTATAGGACTATTTAGTGAAACTAAAAGAAGGAATTAATACACCAGATTACTTCATACAGTTAGTTCAAAAGGATAACTCTTCAATCACTCTTCACTGATCAACATGTTAGGCTGGATCAGGGAAGGTAGTTAGGATAGCTTGAGATGGTGCCTGAGAAGGAGTCCCAGTGAAGAAAGAGGGAGGGATTTATGGTGACTGGAAAGCTCAGAGATCACATTCTTTGGACCTGAATTCACTGGGGCTATAGTGAAAGCAGACTGGTAAAACACAAAGCAAGTGGAGTGCAAACAGGATACTCCCCAGGGTATACTCTTGCACTGCGTAAAATGCATCCTTGTGCTAGTGTATTGTCCTACCTCATTAAAGCAAATAGGGGTGTTGCCTATAGATCACTGTTTTCAGTCCTCGTTGAGGAAAATTCTCCTGATGAACCCCATGGGATATAACCTGAATAGAGGAGAGAAGGTGGAGCATGGAGTTTTGCCAGTGCACTGTGAAGCTGTGTCTGGGTTAGTTTCCAATGAATCATCGCAGCCATCTGGGGGAAGGGGAAGGAATTCCCTCACTTCTTAATCAACCTATCTGCTTTTTAGAAGGGAAATTTTTCTGTAAGATGCACTGTGCATATCTGGCACTTGGCCTCTTGTTACTGCTAGCTGTCATTCTGATAATGTGTTATAAATGATGGCACACCAAACAGACAGCGCTGCAAGCCCATGTGATTGTATTGCATTATCAAAGTGACAACCAGAAAGAACAAGAGCTCTGGCTGCTGAATTGGTCCATAAGTAGATTTTGAGTTCTTGATATTACTATTTATATACAAAAATGGGACTTAAACATTTTTAATATTTTCCCAGCAGGAGTCAGAACATTGATAGGACTTCAGTATGTAGATAGCTGGGGCAAGGCACAACATAAAACTCTTGTTTTCATAGACTAAAGCAGGCAAAACAATGAATATTAATGAAACAAATTCAAGTATATACTTCTGATTTCACATCTGTAAGCACAGGATTCTTAAGTGATGTAAACTGGCATCTTTCAATAAATCTATGCTTACATTATCAGGTCCCATGGAGACACCTCCTGTGACCTAGAGATGTGACAAAAAGCCATGACTGTCAGGCAGTGTATGGAGATTCAGCAGGGACAATAGAGATATCTCCATAATTATCCATGGGTGGAGCAACCTGATAAAATCTGCTGCAGAATCTGAGTTGGGGCCTTTGGATCAATACATTTGTGGATAAGTCTTTCTGCCAATACCCAGGATATACTATCACCTTCCAGCACCACAGCCAGGTCTGACTCTGCTCTTCTGCAATAACTTTGGTGACCCAGGAGCAAGTTCTTTGCACATATGGATGATGGGAAGACTTCCTTGAGCATGTGACTCAGCATAAGCTGAAGTCTCAACTCAACCCTAGTCTGGAAACCTCTTCTGGGACTTCCCTCTCCCAGAAAGTCAAAGCAAAACTAGCTGAAGGTAAAAGGAATTTGTCAAAATTGTGTGCTCTCTAGCTCTTGGTTTCACCTGCATTAGGAAAAGAAAGTAATAAAATGCAAAATGAAAGGCTGTTCTTAGGATTTGCATGTTTCATCTGTGATGATCTCCCGCATCATAAAGTGTTTTTTGGCCTTCTGTACAAAGTCTATATGAAAAGTTACAAAGTTACCCTGAATCTTGGCAACTATTGCTGTTTCTGAGTGTTTCACAAGATAGAGGAGTCACAGTTTCTTCTGGGAGATATCTATAAGCACCAAAAATATGTGGCTTATGCACAGTACACCATAACTCTTTCAACAGCAAGCACTACTGGGTAAAATTCAAAAGCCTCAGACTCAAATTCAGAGGTGTTTGTTGTATTGGTCTGTAATTTCTTGTATGGGATGTAAAGGGTTTGTCCTACCCTGAGGAGTGGTGGAGGGGGACAGATAACAGCTAAAAAAAATAGGAGGAAGCAGTGCTCTAATCCCACCCTAAAATGGACTAACAGAGGTTACAAGACTCTTACAGGAACAACTAAATTCCACTACAGAGAGTTTTTATAGGGTCTAATGAAAAAAAAAAAAAAAAAAAAGAAAGAGAGAGAAATTAGCCATATGCTTGCCGCAGATTAGTGCTGGGAATCTATTCAACATTCAACACAACCTTTCAACAGAAAGTTCTACAAGTTGAAATGACAAATTTTCATGAATTAACACTGCTCATGTCATCCGAGGTAATCACTCTAAAGACAGCTGGAAACAAAGTTTCAAAACAAATTAATGATAGGGGTATTAAATTATGTAAATATGTCAGAAAAATATAGACATATCATTTGATGCAATAATACCAGAAGGGACATTTCTACTGACCAAAACCTAAGTAAGTGCTTAAGTATCTGTAAGAAGATCTCACCGAAGTCAAGTTATTCAATGAATATATACTCCCTGCTCCACACCTCGATGTGGCAGTGTTGCTCTCAGGCATTATGCTCATATTGAACTAGTCACTAGATTCATGCTGGGTAAATTACTCTGCTCTTACGGACTTGCATAGGAATACAGTTTTGTCACTGAATTCAAGTAAATTTAGAAATCTTAAGGGTCGAAAGGGGAGGTGATGATTATCTTGCACTATATGGGAACCATAAAAAATTATCTAGTTATTTTCAGAGAGGACTGATGCTTTCCTATGTAATGTGTATGAACTCTGCTTAGACCACAGTCAAGGAGGGATGGACAGATGGAGAGTTGGTGCTGATTAATGGTAACAGCCATAAGAAAAAGGCAATGACCGGCCATGGGTAGCACTGACAGAAGTGTAGCCAGAAGATGCCAGCAATCTTCATGTCTAGCTGTCACTGACATTCTTTAGTAAGAATGTCACTGACATTCTTACACTTGTTTTAGAGGGTCATGATCGGCTGACTTCACTGGGCGTGAAAAACTTCATTGGTTCCAGTGGAATTTCTCATGGAGCAACTTGTAAATAACATCGTGGCTCAGTGGAAATAAGGGCAGTTTCTTTGACATGGAGTCGGCAGACACCATTTAATTTTTGGCTGGCGTGGGTGGATTAAACCAGGATGTGTATGTCTGAGTCTGGGTTTGAAGGAGACCTCTCAGTTCTGCATTCTCAGACTTCAGGTCTAAAATGTTTATTCACTATAAGGTCTTGGTAGCTACCGCAGCTACTCCAGAAAGATGTTACTGGCTCAGCATCCAATATTTAAGGTCCCCTAAGCTGAACCCTCCCACTTGTTGACATCACAGCAATACCTATATGGATAATTATAAAAAAATATGAGCCATGGATATAAATCCCAAATAAAAAAAATTGTCTGACTTTCTCCTGATTCCTACACTTTTAGCTTTCTCGTGAGCAAAACTCATTTCAAAGCTGATACTTTCAATTTCAGCATTTGTAACAAATTACCTGGCAGATATTTTTAATAGAAACATTTAAGTAAGCATTTTCTTGCCTCTTTCCCACCTTCCTCTTTAAGGCCAGAAGACATTGCCACTATTTTCTCAACTCCTGGACCTGCCCCTCCTGCACAGCATTCCATGGCAGTGCCCAGATCCATCTTTGGCAGTGATGTCATCATTACCATTTCTAGCAATTAATGATAACCCAACATTCCAGAGGTTAATTGGCTGGTACAACTCTCGCAGCTACAGAAACACTGATACAGGTTAGCAGCGCAGTTTGTTAGGAACTTCTCTTCATCTACCATCACTTTCCCCACCTTTTTGAGGGAGTCATTTGGTATCCACTTAAAAGTATTATTGTTAGTTTTTAATGTTAAAGTTAGAAACATTCTGCTAGAAAGAGGAAAAACAGAAGAACAAGGCTTAGGGGAAGCAAAGAAAGGATCGTGTCTTCTAGCAGGTTTTTTCATGATCTTGAACAAGTCTTTGATCATGACAGAGCTTTGGTTGCTGCTGTAGTACAAGTGATAACAATGTGCATTAGCTGACTTATGCTGTAACCATCTATGTGTTTTCTTCCTAAAAAGAGGAGGAAATCAGCTTTTTAGTAAGTATCCCTGGAAGCTTTTGTCAAAATGATTTTTATCTAACCAATCTATTTCTCAAAGCAAAGTGACAAATGTATATGCTTATAAATACAGTATAATTAAACCAAACTTCTTTCCCCACCCGCCTCTCCCACGCCCCCCACCTCAGAATACCCATGATACGTAACAGGGCCTGTGAATAAAAAGATCAATCTTTATCCAGAGTGATTCTGCAAGATAAAAATCCAATTTAGGATTTGGTTTTAGTTCCATAATATATTGTTACTTCTAGTATTGCCAGTTCTGGATGAGGGTGGGGTTTTTTTGTTTGTTTGGATTTTTTAGCATAATATTCAGAATGTCCATACTCAACACTTGAACTTAAAAATTCAAAATTATGTCAGCATGAACTTGACATCCAACAACATCTTCTAATATGGTATCAGTTACAACTGTTCTTAATTCACCCAACAAAGCAGTTCTCTTTCATTCCGTCAGGCATTTCCTTGCTGGATCATTTCACTCTAACACAGACATCCTTTCCCATCTGGTTGTCAGGGCTGACAAAAATGGCTCTGAGGGCTGTGATCAGAGAACACAGGAAGACATGCAAAATGCTCCATTATTCTTTGATGACACATTTAGTTACAAAGCTATATGCTATATACAACAGGTATCTGAAAGCACCATATAGTCCAGCTTCTTCAAACTTGTGTTCAGATGCACAGTCTGAACAGCAACCTCCTGTTCTTTTGTATTATTTGGGTCAGCACATCTGACTATCAAACACACCGTTGTTGTGGAAGTTATTTTGCCTTACCCCAAATGATCAGATTTTATATTAGGCTGAAAACTGCATGAAGTCAAGGAATATTCTTTAACAATTCACCCCAAGTGAGATAGCAGAAGAACTGCAAACAGAGCTGAGACCCTCTCCATGCCTAATTCCATAGCCACTGGACCAAACAGACATGCCTACATGTTACATGACTCCACAGCACTGCCTTGTGCTAAGTGCACAAGCCACCTATGGGCAACGATCTCCAGAAGGGGCTGGGGAACAGCAGGAAAAGTTTACGGTCTTTGCTGTGTTCACAATCTACAACTCCTGTTTCAGCTTATGGGTTTGGCTTCTCATGGTGTAGCAGCTTTGAGTTTCCACCTTCCTTCTATTTCCCTTCCAGTCATATCAGCTATCAAATTATTGTCACAGTAAATCCACTCTAACTTTTGGAATGAGATATAAGTACCAAATAAAGTGAGAGTGCATAAAGCTATTACTCAGGAGATTGTCTTTGTAATACAAGACACCACTCCCAGTGCTGGCATGGAATTAAAAGTAGACTTAAACCAATAACACTCAAGACAGAGGATATTTCTTGGGAATTAATGATTAGTTGGGAGGAGCTTGTGTGGCCAGAGGCAAAGTCAAAACCATTAACCTCTGCCTGTTGGTTAGGAAACACCCTTTGCTGAAGCTGTTATCACAATGTTATAATCTAAAAGATGGAAAAAAATATGAAAGTATACAGTGTCCTGTATTTTTCATGAGCAATGCATTGTCAATTGGCATGTTCACAGCAGTTTCAGAGGATTAATGTCCAGTATATAGCCAACCCAGAGGCAAAATTATCTGTTAGAATTTAATTTTTTTCTGTAACAATTTCTCAGTGCCACAGAGAGAGGCCAGCATACATTAAGGAATAGTTTGCAGGAACACTAAAAAGTTTTAGTTTTCTTGGACATTATTAAGTCTATGTGCAGACATCACTAAGGCTCTTCACCAGCTGCAAGGATGACATGCTCTGCCTCTTTCACACCCTTCACCTATGCGGCTGTTCTTGAATGGCCAGTGGGACTTGACAGTCCTGATTTGCTGCACATGGGGACTAGCTCTGGCACCTTGGGTTATGTCTTCTGCAGCTTCTGATCCACCATCAGTGCAGCATGTAAATTTTGTCTGGAGACATCCCAGAAAAGACAAACTCTGAAAGTCACCTAAGCTCCACCTAACCAGGGGCTTGTGTGCTCTGTGTCCCAACAAGACCACCATGCCAGATGGCAATGGGACCATTGCCACACAGTGCCACACAAAGAGGGTCTGCCACACACAGCATCTTAGACTTTACAAGCTATAGCAAAGCCCTGGGACTTTTTTGCTCACATGATACTTTTTTTATTCTCTCCGCTAAATATTTCAAATGTTACCAATGAAGTTAAGTAGTTATGCAGAAATGAATTAGTTTCAAAGTTCTGGAGTGCCTACAGCTTTGGTTTATCTAATCAGGTACTGGGAGTGCTCAGCACTTTGAAAGATCACCTGGCTTATGCCTTTTAATCTACAGACTTAATACACAGGGTCCTTTTAATAAACAAATACATAAATTTGAGATAAATTGTTAGCTCCTTGATTTTGGCTGCTTTCCATTTTTCCATTGGAAAGCCTGGTTTTAGTCTCCCAGGTCTGAAAATATTAGCCTTAGCTATAACCTACATCTCCAGTGGGTAAATTTTTGACACAAAAGTGATTTTTTTCTCCAGAAAGTACACATCGTCATGAGGAAATAATTTTGACCAAAAAAAAAGTCTTTGTATCTCTAAAAAGAATTTCAATGGAAATTTTTCTGCCAAGCTAATAATTTGTAAGAAGCAATAAAGAATGAAAGACGTATTTCACCACTACTATGTGGACATAGCCAAGCTATTTAAATTTACTTCATTTTCTAGTTTATGTCATAGCACATACTCTTTGATGCATAAAACTCTTATTAATTTGTTCAATAAACAAAGGAACAGTGTTTTCATTTTTATTGGGTACATTGATTTTTCTCCACAACCTCCAGATTACTGACCATAAACCCCACCCGACCTTTTTTTTTACCTATTACCTGGCAAAAGTTAATTGTTGTAATTATTCTTCAGTTGGTTTACTGCCCTCAGTGAGGCACTGAGAACAGAAAGAGAGAGGGGAAATGTTGAAACCTGTTAGGTCCAACTGAACTTTGGATATCTATAATACCACGGGTGATGGCTATGGATCCTGTGGGTCATGCAAGGTATGCTGCTGCATGAAACACAAGGTAGCGCTTGATGCAGAAAAAGTTGGCTGAAGTTTTACAGGCTCTGTGAGGCAGGGTGTCAGGCTAGGTGACTGTAACAGCTTTTCCTGGCCTCAAAGGCTGAGACTGCAAATGCATACAGCAGGAGAACGGTGTCTGTTACCATGCACTTGGCACAGCGCTGGCAGGTGATGGAGGAAGAATGATGAATTTACGCCACTTTTGCACTCCCTCGCTTGTGGAGCTGACAGTCCCCCCGCCACTGTGAATAATTCATTAGCTGCAGCACCCGAGCTTTCTTGTCCACCACCACGGTCGCTCTGCCAGGGGCGACAGGGGCTGGAGCTGCTGCAGCTGCTCCACTCCCTGCACTGACTCACCCATGGTGGGGATCCCTCGAGTGCCTGAGTCACCGACTCCTCAGCTCCTTCACACAGGAACAGAGAGGCAGCGGGGGGACTCTAGCCCAGGGCAGGGTCTGCCTTGGGGTTTCCTCTGCTTCAGACATGCGCTTGGGCAGGACACAGCCCTTGGTATCTGGGAGGCCTTTGGGAAACCCCACAGTAAGGGGATGGTCTGCCATGGAGCAACCATGGAGCCAGTAAGGGATGGTCTGCCATGGAGCAACATCTGCTGTGACTAAAACAAGTTGTGATCCCCATGCAACATTAAATGGGTTGAGAACCTGGTGTCTCACTAGAGAACACTCTTGCTGTACATTTTGATCGTGGCATGGTTGGCAGAATTGCCTGGCTTGGCATTTGGTTTGAGGGAGGCACCAGAAAGCGGCCCCAGTGGGAAAGGATGGCTGCTGGGGCTTCTTTTTAGGGAACATATGGATGGTGGAGCACCACCTCCCAGCTCCTTGGCTAAAACCAGGTTTCTAATGTTCCCCTCTGATTTGGTTTTCATTTTACCATAAATGAAGCAGCTGCTGGGCCTAAAGCAGATGTTCGTGAAAGAAGGAAAGTAAACCCAGATCATGTAGATTTGCAATAACATCTCTGCATTCTTACCATGTTTAAGGCTCTGTTGAACACCTTTGATTTCTTCTGGAAATCATTGATAGTTCAGAGGAATGCACAAATCTCCTGCATTTTGGGTGAATAAACTGGGCTCCGAGGGATAAACTCTGGTTAGAAACAACTGGAATGGAAAACATCTTAAGTCATTAAATTCAGTATCACAGAAATAAAATCAGATTTGGGTTAAAATCTAAACATTAGAGATATTAAAGTTCCCCTCAGGACATACACTGCTGATAGTATGATGATGAGCACTCAGCAAAAATTAAACAGAAGAGAAACACTAGATAAGAACAGCAATGAGCTTGATGAATAGCAGCAAGTCACATCTAGACCCATAATGGGTGATTCAGACTTGTTCACTGAAATCATATGCCTTGTCTGGGAAATTTTACTCTTTTCTCTGGCTCAGGCCTCTCACTGAAGCAAAGTTAAACTGTACACCTGCTTTGAAGGAAAACAAAGTTCTTGCATAGAAGTCAAAGTAGGGTGTTGTGAACTGTCGTGCAATGAGGAGAGACTGCATTTGCACATGCTGCTTTTGCCAAGAGATTATAAGTTCATAGGAACAGCCGGTGCTTTTACGGTTTTCCTGGAGCTTAGTGAGGCAGGGCTACAGCTGCATTAAAAATTAAATGGAAAGAGCACTCATAACTCGTAGGCAAACACAATGAATGACCAATAATGGGCTAGCCAAGTCTTTGAGGACATAAATCTTTCTGTTTGAGGCAGCCAAAGGACTTTGTAACCATATGATTAGTGCTTGTGTTTTGGTTGGACTGGAATGCCGTTAAGGATGTTGTGGGTTCACGTCCACTTACTGCAGGTGGTGAAAACCAGAATGAGCAGGATCCTATGCAGCTCAGAAGCTGTTCTGATAACCATGGACAAAACAACTACCGGCACTCCTACATCGTGAGATGAGAAACCAAAGGAGACATAGTTTACTGTTGTAATTGGGACCTGGAGTGAAATGGCAGTAAAAGTACTTCCTTATCCACCAGCCTCCATTTGCCCATTTTATTGTATTATTGATACAACAAAACTCAACTTGCATTCTCTCTATCTCCTTCACACTTACAATTGGTTTGTCACAGGCATTGCAATAACTTCAGCAGCAGCTGAAGCTGTCCCACCAGAGCCAGCTCAGGTCCAGCCCAGCTGTGATCCACATGGGAGGTCAGAGACTGAGGAAAAGCAGAACTGGTTTACATCCAGTTTGCTCACCATGGCTCCAGTTCAATGGCCTCAGGACAACTCTGAACAACAGTAGCAGTCATGTTAATAAGATCATTGCCAAGACCTGAGCATGTAAAAGTAATGAAGGTTGTTCAGGAGCATTGTACCAGTCCTTCTTCTTCCCTTGCTCCTTTTATGACAAGGTATTTGGCTTATGACTTATTACAATGGTCAAAGATGAATGAGAGAGAGTTTTCTTATCTTTCCAAGACATGCACTCAATTAGTTTCAGTTTTATAGTCCTTGAAGATCTGGAAAACTCTCCACATAAACATGGGTAGATTGAGGTTATTTACTCACCAGTGTTCTCGAGACTAAATTTTCTATTAAATAAATTATTGTCTATTATCAATGGTGATTTCTAAATAGGCTGTAAATGTTCAGAAAGTACATAAACTTAAAAAATTAATATTCTAGTCAAGAATGACTGGCTGATACACAACAGGTCATAGCTGTCTTCATACACAAATGTGCTAGCATGTATTTTTTTTCTAGACCATTTATTGGTGTTTCCAGAAAATAGTATGACTAATCAGTGGGGAAATACTCTCTCCGAATACATGTCACCCGTTAAGACCACAGTCAGAATATCTGATATGGAGTCAGTAGGGAGCCTGTCATAGCCAAGGTGATAAGAAGAGTGGGAGCTCACTTCAGCTAGAAGTTTCTTCCTCACTTACTTTCCCTGATTGCTCCTGGGCATCAGATAATTTGGGGTGCCAGAACTGTATATGTCCTGACTCATTTGAGATGGCAGGTGTTTTTTTCCCCAAAGCTTGTCTGGAGCCAGTGTGGTAAGATCTGCATCACTAAAGGTGCACAGGTTTCATAGTCTGTGGCCCAGAAGAAGCTAGCATCACCCCTGGCTGCCTGTATCTTTCTATCTTGAAGGAGAAGATGCTTATTTACATGCAGATCAACTGGATGTGACCTTCAGCATGAGTCCAGAATGAGGCTCAAATTCATACGTGTTAAACAGTTAAACAACTCTAACATTCTTTGAGGGAAACTGAAATTTTTGGAGACAAAATAATCAGCTGCTTTAGCCCAGTCTAAGGCAGGAAAATATTTTCCCATCGGCTTCCATCATAAAAACTGTATGTTTTCACTCTTCACCACAATAGGAGAGTCAATTCTAAAACACTCTCCCTCCAAAAGTGTGGAGAGATGGGAATTTTGTTTCCTCAAGAGCAAGATGTCATAAAGCAAAGAGGTCTTTATTTGATCATACCATCCTGATTTGTCTGCCCAGTCTGTCACTCTTAAATCTCAACACCTCTTCCCACAAGCACCACTGTCAAGACTTTGATGTCCAGTATTTTCATGTGTGCTGGAAAAAAAATAAATCATAAATGTCCTAAGCTCTCCTAATGCTGAAAATCCATCCCATTTTACATCCCTATTTTACAGTTGCACAAGAGACAAGAGCTGTGTACCATCCTGGAGTTGTTTATTGACTGTATAGCACTCAGACAAGGGTTGAAACCAGCCACTTTATCGTCTGAGCATGAACAGCTTGACCTCTGCCATTGGCTTTTTTAATTCAGTTATTTTTAGGGTTGTCTTTTCCTCTGACTAGGAGCCAACGCAGTCCCTTCCATGAACTCTGAATCTTTTCAAGATGATGTCCTAACCTCAGGTTAGGAAATGCCTTCTTTCCCTGAGCCATGGGCTCAGGTCTCAGGATGGCTGACTCCTGTTTTTTGTTGTTGATCCATGAAGTCTGAGAGGGCTGAGGGCTCAGTAGCAACAGAGGGACCCAGACCTACCTCATGAACTGTCCTTGAGCATGTAATTCCTCGTGCCTCTTCCTATGGCACCCCTATGTGCACAGTGTCTGCTCACCCACCCTGGTCAGCATGGTGCAAAACTATAAGCCTACTTTCCCCCATCTCACCTCACCATCAACTTGCTCCTGGAGGTGATAAGGCAGTGTGGGTACTTTCTGGGTGTGGGGAGATTCATTGAGCTTGGTCTTTTCATGCAGTTGCTCAAGGGGAGATTCTTGTCTCCTTTGGAGCACAGAGTAGCTGCAGGCGCAAACCAACCACTTGTGTGGGGAAGAGTGGGGGATGGTCTTTCACACAGGCCTTTCAGATGGGATGTCCTCTTGCTGTGCAAACACGTTAGAAATCAACTGTATGTAGGGGTTTTCCCTGTGCCCTATCAGGAACATTTCCCCTGCTACCTTCCAGCTTTGCATGCCTCCTGCTGCTCTGCCTTTTCGCCTCTAGCCTCCAGGTAGCTGGATTCCAGTGATGCACTCTGAGATGAGAGGCTCTGTAAGATACCAAGACTGATACTAAAACTCACTGGTTTCAGGGAGCCAGTCCAGATACTGTATGTGGTGGCAGCATTAGCTGATGGTGTTGAATAGGTATGGTAGTGAACATTAAGTTCTTGCAGCCTCCTTGGGCAAAAGAATTTTGCAAAAGAAAAACTTGCAGTTATTATCTTTTTTGACATCCTCTTATTTCCTTTTTTTATAAGGTATCTGTCAAAAAGTATTTCTGATGGGCTGCTATAACATGCCGAATTTCTTCATATCTGATGCTTTAAGTTTAACTATTTTTATCTTATTTATGGAAGCTGACAAGTGATACAGCTATAATAATGCCAGCAGAAATTGCACAGCAATTTTACTTGGGTTCTTTTCAAGTCAGTGGAACTGTTAAATGAGATTAGTGCAGTAGAAGGGTTCATTATGGCCATGAGAAACCAGATAGACACATATCACAGAGAACCAGTGATGGACTAAGAGGATCACATACAGAGACATTGTGCCAAGGGGGGTTTGGCAGGATAACATAAGTGCATCTTTTAGCTCTGTGGAGCTATGTCTTACTGTATTTCTGATATGGTCCTCCACTCATCCCAACAGCTGCCTTTTCCTTTCCTTCTCTAGCCCTTCATATATCTTTCAGTGCCTTATTCTGACACTGGTCATGCTTGTAGCTTGATGAAGTTTGTTAGGAGTAGTGGAGAATTAGAAACAAAAGTGCCTATTATTCTCTGTGCAAGCCTTAGAGTAGCCCTAGAAAATCTGTGTGTTGGTGGCTATTGCTTTCTTTTGTTAGCTCTGTTTTCTCTCTTTAAAGAAGCTGCTTAGTAGGACTGTAATTCACTGCTGAAGTAGTTCTTTTCATAGATAAAGAAATTGGTGCGTCCCCTGATGTATGTGAAGTGCTGTTAGTATGTATGTTATATATATGACATGTTTTATGTGTATACATGTTTATGTTGTCTGTATAAGTCCATGTTGGTCACTGTCAGGGACTGAACCAGCAGCTTCTGGAGCAAAGAGCACCTGATGAGGGCTTTTAAGCTTAGCAGGAGACTGCTGCATAAGCACCCATTCTCTCTGGAGCAGATGTAAGCAACAGCATCTCACATAAGGACTCATTGAGATGTTGCTCTGAGGTTCCAGCTGGGATACAGTGCTTTTCTTCCTGACTGAGTAGAAGCCCAGCTCATGCTCATCTTGTTTCCTGAAACCTACTTCCTACATGCTGTGAAAGACTATTCACATTTCTGCCCTAGTGACATGCTAAGGGCAAAGCTAGAAGCGTGTCCAGCTACCAGGTGGAGCAGTCGGCTAATTTAGCTCCAGCAGTGATGTAGACTGATAGACACAATGAAGATGTAAGGAAGGGAGGAGCAGCTGGGCAGTGGACAAGCCTGTGAGCCTTCCAGTTCCCTGGAACATGGTTTGAATTTGTTCCAGCCATTCAAAATGGTCTTTTACATCTTGGCAGAAGCTCACAAAGTTTCTTAGCTAAGCGAAGAGAGCACAAGTCTTCATTGTGCGTGCACGGATACAGACACTGGTCATTTGATTATTGTTGTTGAGAACATAAATGAGTGCAATGTTGCAAATGCCACTGGAGGAAGTGAGAGACTCCCTCATGAGGAGACCTCGGATGCTATTTGTATCCCAAAGCATCCTGAGATGAAATCATAATTCTCTGGCTGAGTGACTATCCCCAGGCTCTGATGTGTTGTCTTTTAATGGCACTCAGGAGGCTACTGATGAAAGCAAAGCATTTCCTTACTTCCCTACCAATATATTTTCCTTCTGTATCATCAAGCCTTCCTTATGGATACACGTGCTTTGCAATGATGCTTACAGACCTTGCTTTGCAGACTTTAGGAAAGATCTGTACTGACACCTAATAAGTTGCTTTCCATACCCCAAATAGCTAACAAGCTGAACAGGAGAAGGATTATTCCACAGACTTTACAGGTGGTGAACAGAGGCACAGATAAACTACACAACTCGCTTGTGGTTATTCTGGAAATATGTAACAGAGCCAGGCCTTGAACTGAAATTTCTGGTGTCCCTGTGCCAGACTGCAACCACAGTCTGGCTTTTCTCTCTGAAGGTACATATTTATAGAGTTTTAAGGCCAGAGGAGAGATCACCTTATCTAGTTTGACCTCCTCTGTGCCAAATCCAATACCTTATTTGATCAAAGCATATTTTACAGGATAGAATACAGTCTTGATTTGAAGACACCAGGACATAGGGAATAATTTTACATCTTCCCTCTGTAGTCTGTTCCAATGGTTAATCATCTTTGCTGCTAACTTACTTTTCATATGAGTGAGTCTGGATTTAATTTGTTTCCTGTGATGCTTCTTTTCTGCTAGATCAGAGGGCCCCTCACTATCTGTGTTTTCTTCCTTTCCTCTTCACAGGCAATCTTTTCATATGTCTGGAAAATCGGTCAGGCTG
Source organism: Pedionomus torquatus (assembly GCA_013398155.1). NCBI lineage: Eukaryota > Metazoa > Chordata > Aves > Charadriiformes > Pedionomidae > Pedionomus > Pedionomus torquatus. Next base: position 158,577 of record VZRU01009613.1, on the reverse strand, counting down.
AAAAGCTACCTTCTCAAACCTGGGGATTTTTTCTTTCACCTGAAGCCTGTCTTTGGTATTTGCCCCCACTTCTTCATAAAGAAAACTGAGAGTGGGAGAATGAAGGAAGTCAGCAAGCAATATCTTTTACTCTTCTTCCAGGTACAGTGAAGAACATGTAACCAAGCAAGAGACTGTAGAATACTGATGCCAAATTCTGCTCTCATTCATGTTTCAAATTATATAACTTGAAACATGCTTCTGTTTGGTATTGCTACTCAAAGATACCTCTAAGTAAATGGGAATACCAATTGAATATCTGCTACAGGATGGTGATTAATGTTGGACTCCAGTCTTGGTTTAACAAACCAGTGTTGCAATGACGCTTCGCAGTCTGGGGCACAGAATATGTTGTGATCTATTTCTGATAAGAAGAAAGTCCCAGGACTGCAAATCTTGTCCTTTTACCATTTACTGAAGACTATATGTGACAATATATTCCTTATATTACATGACCAGTGTTTTCTTGTGGGCCTGGTGGCCACCAGATGGGTGGGATTGGAATGATATGGAACACAGAGTTGTGAAAATGCTTGGGAAGATCCATGAAGGTGAAAAAATGTAGGAACTGAATCATAAGTTGTATTTATATAAACAACATACAACATATTTATAACATCCATATGTAAGTGTCTAGGGCATTTAATGGACCCATCTTCCCACATGGAGGTTTTCTAGGTTGAGGACCTAGTCCATGTTTTTTGTCTACAGACTCTAACACCTCTTTCTCTGTCAAGAAAATAGCTAAGATCTATAGCTTTCAAGAAAATCCTCTGCTTTACCTGTGACCCAGAGTCTATTACTCTGTGTGTGAATATATAGATCACTAACACGTGCAAAATGTGAAAGCAGAACACAATAGTGAGAAATGAGTCAATACTCATTAGCCACCATTAAAAACAAAAATGTGATGTGATCAAACCTTCAGAGAAAAAGCCAGAAACATCAAAAGACAAAATCTTAAGAGAAAGAGCAGAAAGGTAGAAGAAGCAGAAGCTCATCAAGATCAGGGTTCAACCTGTCCCAAAGCACAAAAGGGCAAGTGACTGCTGGCTACATTTCCAGCAAAGGCTCACTGGAAGGAATGCGGAGCAACAGTACAAGGTAAATGTTATAGAGGCTTAGCCTACTAGTGAGTTAGTCCCAGTCCATTACTTCACATTTTGGCAATAAATTGTGATTTTGTGATTGTAAATTGTATAGTGGTATTAATTAACTATTGTTTCATTTAATTGTTTATTAATTATTGTATAGTGCTATTAATATTAATTACAATGGGTCCAGCGGAGGGCCATGAAGATGATTAGAGGGTTGGAGCACTTCTCCTACGAGGCCAGGCTGAGGGAGCTGGAGCTGTTCAGCCTGGAGAAGAGAAGGCTCCAGGGAGACCTTCTAGCAGTCTTCCAGTATCTGAAGGGAGCCTACAGGAGAGCAGGAGAGGGACTCTTTGTCAGGAAGAGTAGTGATAGGACAAGGGGTAATGGTTTTAAACTAGACAAGGGGAGATTTATATTGGATATTAGGAAGAAATTCTTTGCTGTGAGGGTGGTGAGATACTGGAACAGGTTGCCCAGAGAAGTTGTGGATGCCCCATCCCTGGAAGTGTTCAAGGCCAGGCTGGATGGGGCTTTGAGCAACCTGCTGTAGTGGGAGGAGTACCTGCCCATGGCAGGGGGGTTGGAGCTCGATGATCTTTAAGGTCCCTTCCAACTCTAAACATTCTATGATTCTATGATTAATCCCAGTAAATGACAGCCAAAGAAAAGTGACACAAAGATTTGAAGGTTATTTAACAGCCCAGGTGAAGTGAAATAGGGTAAATGCCCTTATTTTATTCAGCCAAACCTTAAGAGCCTTTTTTTTTTTTTTTTTTTTTGTAAGGCTCATGTTTTCCACCTTGTTTAAAGAGCAGAAATACTGTTACCATTATTCTTTGCTAACAGTGCATTTCCAGCTTGCACATCTCACACAACTGTTCCCAGCCTCCACCAGCTGAGAGACCCCCAATGGATCAACTCTGTTTTATTGAGTGTGTGATTCAGCCCAACACATCTCAACTAGGACCAAACTGAAGGACAGTGTAGTAGCTATCCACCTGCAATGGAAGGACACAAAGTCTACAGAGACAATGGGATGGAGAGAAATGTTGGAGGTGAAATTTCTTTGCTTTCACTCATTTCCTTGATTTTGCTTTTCAGCTGTTTGTGGTAGAGCCTGTAATTTTCATTGTCAACAAGCATTATAATTCAAGGTGACATGAATGGTGAGTCTACAACCTTGTGTGCTGCAGAAGAACAAGATAAAGCTTTATTTGCAGCTATTTATTGCAGCTTTATTTTGCAGACTTCAGTGTGTTTTATTTTCATCCTGCTGCACTTTCTGGTCTCTGCTGTCCACAGGTTGTGGCAAGGGGTGCATGTTCATGGCAGTTTCAAGCCTAGGACAAAACTCAGACTCTGGGGCAGGTTTCTCATAATATACCTAATCTGTGTTACAGCTGCAAGTGTACAAAGTGAATCACAGAGAAGGTAGGCTGGAAAGTTGAACTTCAATCCCTTATTTCCTCAGGGAAACAGCACAACTACTGGCTGCAGTAGCGTGGCATTTGTGATTTCAAGTTGAAAGTGTTAAGTGAAACTTGACCTGGCACTTTATGGAACATGATCTAATAAAATTCCCAAATCAGCTAGTTTAGAAATTGCAAAACCTATATAACATTGCATAAGAAGAGCTTATCTGTTGTATATGACTACTACAAAACTTGTCACTGCTCAGTCTTTGTTATTCTTAAATGTCAAATTAATTTCTTATAGGCTTAGGTTACTTATTTTTTTCCATACTATGTGTCCTTTAAAAGGACATTTAGAATTCAGGCTTCCCAAATGATACACGACTATTTAAAGCAACAAACCAGAAAATCCTCTATAGAGCATGTGTTGCTGGAAAACCATTCCATGCATTCAGAGACATTATTAATGAGGGAAATTTTTTTTTTGCATTTTCTTTCCCAGAACCTTTAAATCTAAATAAAACTTGGATAAAAGTAAGAGATAAAAGGGCAGATAGACCAAGGGCCTTTGAAAACTTAATAGGAAAACAGTGAAGGCATCCACAGATCCAAAATGTTCCCAAAGCCTTTAGTGTATTGTATTATTACTAATGCTATAACCAACATTATTTTTATTGGCTGAAAATAGGAAAATAATGTTAGAAAAGTCACTATACTGACTTCAGGAAATACAAACCAAAATTTAAAGGATACAGGAAATAATTCCCCTAAAATGCATTTCTAATTCAATTTCTGCTTCTGTGGTTATTTTATTATCAGACAGATGAAATCTATCATCTGCAAAAAATGGTTTGTTCTTCCAGGGAAAAGCAGTTCTCTCCTGATCTATGTTTTTCAGACATCAGGTGGAAAACACAGCAGATGCTTGCTGCCCTGAACAGCAGGAACTGAAGCGGTGTTTCCAGTGTGCCATAGAGTGCACAGGAGGCAAAGGCACTGGGGACTTAGCCTTAGACTCAAGATACATCGTATGGTTAACTTCAAGCAAAATTGTGACTTCAGTAAAACTGCTAACATGCTTCGGAATAGACATAGATATAAGTACCTCCCTGCAGGTGCAGGAGTTACAGCTGTACAAAACCAGAATTTCAGTTTGAAGGGCTGAGGTAAAAAATATATAAGAAGTAAGTAAAGTCCTTCAGTGAAAGTTATGAGTAGATTTTGCCTTCTCAATACAATTGGCTTTGGGTAAATCTTCTTAAAAGTCCCTCTTGTTTTAGATATATCACTACTGTGGGTTTATTTTCTTTATGTGAAATCCAGCAGCCAAAAGCAGAGTGGCTCCATAGGATTTAGGGATAAGAGAAGATTGCAACATGCTCTGGAGCAGCAGAGGTAACCACTGTTGGAGACAGGAGTTTAAGGTCCAATAATCTACAATTCTGTAACAACATCTGCTCTCATATATGTTTCTGTGTGTCTTTCAAGAGTCCAGAAGTCTTTGAAAATAGGTTTCATTGCTCCCTTTAAGGGGAAATAAAAGAAACACTTATGGTCATGACCTCACAAATTATAAATAGATTGAAATGAAAAGAGTAGGCCAAGCTCAAAGCTGACATCTCAGATGCAATGGCTGGTGGGATAAGGTTCAATAAGGCCAAGTGTGGGGTCCTGCACTTGAGTCACAACAACTCCACGCAGCGCTACAGGCTTGGGGAAGACTGGCTGGAGAGCTGCCTGGCAGAAAAGGACCTGGGGGTGTTTGCTGGCTGTCACCTGAACATGAGCCAGCAGGGTGTCCAGGTGGTCAGGAACAGCATGGTGAGTAGGACTCGGGAGGTGATTGTCCCCCTGTACCCGGCATTGGTAAGGCCCCATCTTGAGTACTGTGTACAATTTTGGGACCCTTACCACAAAAAAGACATTGAAGTGCTGGAGCAGGTCCAGAGAAGGGTAATGAAGCTGGGGAGGGGTCTGGAGAACAAGTTTTATGGGGAACAGCTGAGGGAGTGCAGGCTGTTTAACCTAGAGAAAAGGAGGGGGGAGACCTTATTGTTCTCTATAACTACATGAAAGGAGGTTCTAGAGAGGTGAGGGTTGGTCTGTTCTCCCAAGTAACAAGTGACAGGACAAGAGGAAATGGCCTCAAGTTGCGCCAGAGGGCATTCAGATTTTTACACTGAAAGGGTTATTAAGCATTGTAATGGGCTGCCCAGGGAAGTGGTTGAGGCACCATCCATAGGGGTATTGAAAAAACGGGTTGGCATAGTAATGGTTTAGTGATGGGGGAGGATTTTGTTTGCTTGGCTTGTTTTTTTATCAGAGTTAGGTTGGTGGTTGGAGTAGATGATCTTAAAGGTCCCTTCCAACCTAGACAATTCTATGATTCTAGGCAGTTCAGACTTTTGTTAATACTGATAGAGGGACCATCCTCTGGGATTCACTTTGTATGACAATTCTTTCATCCATAAGGAAATAGCAGGAAGTGAAGGGAAAACTTCACTGCAACTTATACAGGAGAAAACAGAAAACAGCCAGCACAGGGATGAATTAAATGAATATACACTTAGAATTTACTTATTTGTGGAACCCATGTTAGCATCAGATTTTTTTGATAGGGAGAATACTAAGCAAACATAATGCCACTTTCTGTCATGGATTCACTTTCCATTAAGACAGTGCTGCCTTACTGGGTAGAAGGAGATAAAAAATCACCCTGTATTAATCAAAACCATATTAGAATATGACCCAGTATCTGCACATGTGAAGCCAACAGTAATAGCTCATGCAACAACGGATCCTAATTTAGGTCTCTTCTCTTACTAATTGCAGCAGTTTTGCTGGGGAGCATGAAATCGCATCAGAAAATCCTCTGGGTAATGAATCCTTGCATCTCTGTCTGAAGCAGGAAAGAGGAGGTTACAGGAGGACACAATGAAGCCAAAGGAGGTCACTGGATGAGTCATTCGCACTCAGGTATTCGCAGCTACCATTTCCTGGTTCCCATCACTAAACAACACTTGTCTTAGCACATTATTCCCAGGTTTCTAAGATTTTATTTTAAAAGCCAGAGTGCAGACTTTGGATGATCACAGACTACCAATCATGCTCTCTGAGACAAAGATTCACGTAAGCTGGTGAACTCCTGCTGAACATCCTCCCCCTGCACTGCCTTTCCTTGCTATCAATATGAGTCTGAAATGACATGATGTTAAATGAGATCAGGATAACTACAGCCATGGGAGGTCAATAAATTTGTATGGTATATAATCAAATATGTGCCTTGAACAGGTAGATTCTCGCTTTATGAGATCGTGGGAGTTAACTTTCATTTAGCAGAAATAAGTATTCAGCCAGCTGAGGCCCTTCTCTTTTACATACAGATAGGTTCCTCTGTTCATCTGCATTCTATAAAGGCTTGTTATTCTTCCGTGTTTATCAGATCTGTGATATCGAGGAGAACAGAAAAAGTGTGTGATATCCGCCAGCTGGATTCCATCTGTCTTTTCTCTGCAGAGATGGAGTTTCAAAGGCAACATCCTATCTGCTGTCGCACCCTCTCCCAACATGAGAAGCTAAGTGTAAAGTTTGGACAAAGTGATGGAAAAACAGTATCTCTTTTCTACATCACAACGATTTCCCTACCTACACAAAAGTGGCATTCTTCTTGTTCTGGCATGCATGGTGTATTGTTGCACTGTATCACAACTTTCCTACTAAATAAAAGGAGTCTGGCCAAAATGATTTCAGAGAATGTACTCTTTTTTTTTTTTTTTCACTTGGACCCTGTGCACACGTGTGTGTGTTGGTTTGTGTACTGGAGCAGGGAACTTGTGATTGACAAGTACAAGTACTGTTTGATTCCAGTAGAGGATATGGCCTCATAGCATTGCTGGGAGGGGAAAAAAACCACCTACCTGAATAAAAGCCCAATTTTGCTGCTCTTGAAGTGATTGAGGCTTTGCCATTCACTTCACCACAAGCCCTAAGGGACTGAAGAATTTGAGTTTCTCAGGATAACACCCAGGATGGAGCAACATTATTGCAAATCAGCAAAACTCTATTATGTTTTCTTGCCTTAACGTCTAGAGCTCTCTGTTCTTTGGGTCCAGCAGCTGCAACGTTTCTGGTAAACCACATCAGAGAGGAGCATGAGACACACCAGTTTTAGACAAGGAGCTGGGAGGTGTTGCCCTGTCCATTCATTTCCCAGCAAGTAGCACAGAGCAGCCATCCTTTCCCACCACAGCCACTCAGCTCCTGAAGCCACAGAGCACTGAAATATGTGAAAAGTTGGGACTGGTGCCCAAGACAAGAATCCTTCCTCAGCCTCCTCTCTCTCCCTCGTGTGAGGCAGATGTACATGCCCAGCAGCTTGTGGAGCAGAGATGGAGCAGGAAGGGCCAGCACAGACATTTGGCTCTAGACTTCCCCAGCAACTCATCTTGCACCACCCTGGAGGATTTTCCATATATCTTTGCAAACGTTTTGTTCATTGACCCACCCATTATCCCAGCATTTTAAGTGTTTATTCTTTTACATATTTCATAGATGAAGGTACTTGTTGCACAAATCAGAAGCATAGGAGGAGTACTCTGATTTTGGCCTGCACATCCATCTCATTTTAGTGGAAGAATAATTTCTTTGTGTTATTTTCAGGGCACATATATTCTTTGATGGTTAACCAGGCAATATCAGGTACGCATCTAGACATACCATCATATCGTCATACAGACAGCTAGTGGACTGCATACAAGCAAAAAGGCCTCTAATATCTATAAGTTAGTTAGGCATCTATGGGTATTGCTAACTCTGTCCTGGTCCACTGCCATAGGAAGTAAAATCTACCCAGAAAGTGTAATGAATTAAGCCTGTCAGCAATTTGCACTGACCTTTCCCCTGAACAGTCTGTGTGGCATTATGGACTCCTATGGAAAAACTAAGTCTGGTTACTAGTGTGAGCACACACACACGGAGATGTATTGTTTATTTTGAAAACTCAAATAAGTCAAAATGAGCTTTTCTGGGTACTAGTTATGAATTACTATGCATATATGATATTTTTTGGATTCACAGGTACTCCTCTAAGAATACATAAGCATGGCTTTGACAGCCTGCCCTCCATAGTTAGGGTGGATCTGAACTCATTTCAGTCTTGTACAAATTAACACTTGAGATAGGTGTTTGGCCTCCCCACAGAGCTGGAGGAGAACTCTAGCAGTATCTTCACCCCACTCTGTTACTCATCTCAGAAGTATCCATCTCTATAGACTACTAGGTTAGATGAGATGTCTTTTAGATAATGGGTGTTGAGCTAATTAACTCACTGAGGATAAGATACACCTGTAACTAACTGCCCAGTGATTTAACTGAAGAGTTGGTAAGCTTTCTCAAAATTCTTCTCTGATCTATTCCTTCTATCATCACTATAGCACAGTGACCCCATATACAACATAGCTCTCGGTGTTAGCCAGGCAGCCTGGAGGAGTCTTGCAGTACTAAGAGAAGCTAGCTGTCTGGTTACTGAGCTCAACTGGCTTATGGTCAGTCCCTTGTGCATAGGTAAATAATTCTGTGCTGTGACCCATATATAGTCCTACAAGCAAAATAAAGTTGCCTCAGGGGCTTTAATGGTCAAAAAGAACTCTTCAGAGGTGCTTGAAAGCTAGCAAACTCAGGAAAAATCCTGTAAAAGAATAAGGTGTTTATTCATGTATTTATGGTGGAGATTCAATGACCTCTTCTGAGAAGAGGTTATGTGTTGGAAGTACAGGAGGTCAATGTAGAGAGTTTGGGAAGGATTCCCACAGGACCTAGTCTCAGAGGCATAAAAATGCAAACAATCCTTGAAATAAAATATGAGTCAAACAAGGATGGAAATCAAGCTGAGAAGCCCAGATAGCTTATGAGTAGTTTAAGCACATGCCAGGCCCAGAGGCAACTCCTAAGTTGCCAGCACCATTGCCTGCAGATTTTGCAATGTATCCTACATTTCAGGATATCTAGAACCCTACATTGGATTTGTATCCTATGAGAAATGCTGCTAAATGAGAATAGCTTATGGCAGCCTGAGGCATAGAAATGACATCTAGTCTCTATCAAAATTTGTTCTTAAGCAGATAAGTTCTGGCTTGCCAGTCCCAGAGCACAGTATACAATCTTCTATGAACAGGTACAGTGTAAGCATTGGCAATGCAAGCTCCTCTACAATTCCCTCATCCTGCCTTAGGGCAGCACTTCTCAGCATGATGAGTTTAGTCTTCCTGTCCATTCCAGCTTTGGGGCCTCTGTTCTCTCTGCTTGACAAAGGTTCTGGTTCTGGTTATTGTGTATCTGAGTTATTCCAACACACTTCCCCCGCAAAAGTTCCTCACCTGACAATGGCCTTGTGGTGCCAGCCAAGAAACATCACAAGGATGTTTCCTGCCTTGGAGACTTGACAAGCTAAACAGACAACACAAAGAGTAGGAAGAAGGAAGGATTATTATTAAGTGGTGAATTGTCGTACCAAGAGATTAGCAGACTCTCTCTCAACCACACAGCAAGTCTGCAGGACATCTGGGAGTAAAGTCTACCATTTTGCATCCCTCTCTTGTTCCTTAAAAACAAACATCTCTTCTTTTTGTTTTTTTCTAACACGAGTGATGTTTCAGTAGCAATCGTCTTTTGGTCATTACAGACCTGGACTGAATCTCTCACAGTGAACTAGAAGGACTAACTGAAGATTGTGGATCTCAGAAAGTTTTGCTGAAGTTTACCCCATACAAGGCAGTGCTGTATAGAGCTACCTGAGCTAACACAGGATGGAGGCACAGGCTGACCTAGCTGAACTCCTGATTGTTTTTTCATAGCGGTACATTATGTATGGCAGAAAATATCTAAAAATTAAGCTCAACTTTATGGCCCTTAAATCTACCAGGGAATCTAGGTCTCCCTAAACACTAAGACCTTTAATGGCTGTACTCCTCCCCCCTCCTTCTCCCCTGAACACCTTTGAAACATTAGCCCTAAAAGACTGACCATGGCTGCACAAGGAATTTTCAGCAGAACCAGGGGTGGAGGCCAGTTCTTACAAGGTGTGTGAGAAGCTCTAATCGCAGGATTAACCAACCTGTCCTGATCCTTTCAGATCAAGACAACACCTGTCCCATTCTCAAACTCTGACACAGCAACTTTCTTAATGCAGCCTGGAGCTTAGCTGAATCCTTAGCTGCATCTCTAATATAAATAAAAATTACTTAAATCTCTAGTCTTAGCCACTTAAAATAACATGAAGGGACTAAAGACCTGGGGAAAGACAATGTGTTATGTACTTCATTATTTTCTTCAAACTGCCTTTGTAAACAGTCATAAAATATACAGTAAACAATTACCTTTAGATCCAGAGCCAAATGCTGCACCTCGTAACTCAAACACACCCAGCTAATACAAATAGACTCTCAAAATTCACGATGCTCTCATTTGACATGCTAGGTGCTTCAATCTCTGTTCATGTGTCATTTGCCAGCCCCTGGAATAGCATATGGGTCCTCCTCAACACCTTACTTCAGTTTTGAATAAACTTTGCTTCCAAATATATTGAGAAAAGGACTCAAAACGTCCATTTTATGAACCTTGGTCACCTGCTTTTGGCACTCTAGGCCATGGTGAGCAGCAGTTACTGTAATGAGTAGCACTATTCAACACATCTGAGGAGAGGGTCTCCCAGAAATATACTGTCTAACCTTGGTGTTAGAACAAGCCTTTCTAGATAAAAATATAAAGAACTGACATTTTCAGTGATATTCAGCCCTATTTAGAATAAATGCATACAAAGAGCTGACGACAGCCAATTTTTCTCCTGTTTTTGAACACATGTAGTAGTTAACATTTACAGAAGGATTTTTGTTTTCCATTTCTCTTTTCCTTACCACTTTCATTTAATAATAGAGATCCACTGTAGATTCACGTGAATTCACATCCATAAAGGCACTGGGTACAATGGTCTATTCACATTGGCCATTTTTCTGGTAGTCTCATGCAGTAACTTGCTGAGCTCTATGTAAATGTCCCCCGGAGAGAAAGAATGTCAAGCCAGGTCCCAGAGTTAGGTTACACTCTGTGTGCAAAGACAATAAGGGCAACTGCAAAGAAATCAGCCATGAAGGAAAAAGGAAGGTGTGACCAGCACACAAAAACACTTGGCTGCTCGTTTAGCCTTAGGAGGTCAAGTCATCTTGCCTTTCCCTAGGAGAGAAAAGGACCACTCTGCCATCTCAGAACCAGAATCCTCCAACCCTTTGCTATTGCACTCCCCTACAAGCATCCTTTCCTCCCTCCTCCTTGAAAGTGACCCTTCTTTTCAGAAAATCCAGTTTTGAACCATAAAATGGATGACCTTGACATCAGCACATGGATGTTACCAGAAAGCAAATCTTCCAGAGAGCCTTAAGTAGTGTAGTTGTTATCACTTAGCATCTCTGTCTTAACATTTTCATTGCTGGTCCTAACCTGCAGAAGCTAGACTAAACCAGGACCAACAAGCCCTCTTCTCTCAAATTGTGCTGACACTTGCCTAAGAGTCTTTCCAGGGTGTTGAACCATTAACACCCTCTTCTTCCAAACAGCAATAATGGAAAGAAATATTAAGAGTTTGGACTGGAGTTTAATTCAGGATAAAGATGCAAATGTTGGAGCAGCAGGGCAGGCAGCCAAGGCCTCTTTCATAATTGGGTGGGTACAACAATGTATGTGGGAAGAATGGCATGCCTCAGACGTAATGCTGCACAGAGCACATCCAGCACAATGCTGGCTCAGCTCTCTCTGACACCATCCTATTGCTGCTGTTGTTTGGGGCTCACAGGTCAGACGAGGCACAGGCAAATGTCTTGTACCCTCCAGCTCCAAGGAGTGGGTGAACTCTGCATGCAGATATGCTCGGCTTGGTTGCTGCATGTTGAGGTTGTTGGTTGGTTGCACCTTGAGGTGAATGTCCAAGCAGGTGGCTGCAATCACTGCTGGCCCACAGTCCTTGCTTCCTTCCTGCCCATCAATGTCCTCCATGACAAAACCTTTCCATGCCCTGCAAGCCAGAAGGAGAGAGAAAGTGTTTGGAGAGATGCAGAGATGTTTGTGAGTCAACTCTTCGCAATCTGGGTTGCAACTTTACCTCCCATTCAACAGTGAATTACACAGTTCGAAAGTGCCACATAGGGGTAGTGGGATTTGAACAGCAGCAACAACAAAATATACACTGCCTGTATAATATTGGTGGAAAACCAGAGGGCTGTGGCACTTGCATGAAGTTATTTTATACACAGCATAAGGCATGATGATCCCTGCTAGATTAAAATTTATATTAATTTTTTCTGCAACTTTCTTGCTCCTTTACAAGAAAAATTTGTACCTGTTGCACTTTGATCCTCTGAGTAAACCCTCATCAGAAGAATTGACACCCAGTTTTTGCACAGCTGTCTCGGAGACAGCTTTAAAGGCATGATTTCAGAAGGTCCAATTCTCCTTTGGAATTACATTAAGTTAGAGGGGTCAAGCAGGCATAAAGCTAATGGAAGGAGGAAAAAGTTTTTGAACAAGAAGATACCATTATGATTGTTTAGTATGACTTTCTTCATGAGCTATAGGATTTTACCCAACAATTTGCGAGGCCAGGGAACACTTTGATAATAAATATCAGACCATTCCTAAGTCTGACAGCACTGGGTGCCAAATGAGTGATAGACACACTTCTTCCATAAGCCTTTGTCCCAGTAATGGAGCCCATAGAAAAAGAATAATGCTATCTCGTAACAAAAAGTACTGCCTCTCACCACTGTACAGCTCTGTTTGTGGCAGAAATAGAAAGTTGGAAAGCAGCTTTGAATACAGCCTTTACATCTAAAAGTTGTTCCAGCTCAAAGAAGCCAGAAGCATGTCACAAGGCTAACCCAGAGAGCAGCCATGAGTGCGTGCTGAGTGCATGCATTGGGGAAAATGCTGGTTTCACCTAGCCAAAGTAGCTTTTCTGTGAAGACTAAGACTCTGTGGCTTAAGCTGGGATTCACTTCATTCATCCTGAGCCATCTAGCCTGAACTGGTTATCCAGTCAGTCTGTAGCCCATGGGGAAAGGCAGGTAGCTGCTTAGGGTAGGATGATTTGCCATCTGGAGGTTTCTGTCTTTACTGGCTATAGCAGGGCTGCACATGACTAAGCTAGCTCGAAGGGCAAATGTTTAGATGGATTAAGGGCAGTGAGATAGTTTCCAACCTGACACTGCACCAATATAACTTAATGCCAGGACTGATGAAGGTTCTGCATGATTTTTGGTGAGGTTTCAAGCAAACTAGAGGCTGAGGTAAGACTCCACCCAAAAATGGAGCCCTTAAGGCCACAGGTTTTCCTCACAACCTTGGGAAAGTCACTTTATTGCTATTTTTAGGAAGACATCAGATAGGTTTACAATTGGATAGGCTCAACTTCAGCTACCTTGTAGTACAGAGTTACCATCAGTGAGCTGAAGAGTCCTATTAATCCTCCAAGACACAGCAGTACATGCTTCTCAAGGGTGTAGTGACTCCCCTTGTTCTTTAGGGGACCCGTCCCTCTCACTTCCAGTGGGAGTCACATTGCTTTTTGACTTGAGGAACAGGAGGCAAAACATATTGTGGAAGTTCTGGGTTCAATTCCCACCGCTGCTTGAGGTGGTTCAGATCCTGCATCCTTAAAGAGTCAAAGACATGGCTGTTTTTCAGACCCACCATGCCTTCCATGAACCAGGGGCCATGTGTGACAAGGGACCAAAAAATTCACGTGACTTTATCATTGGAATAAAGTATTTTTCAGAGGGATAAGAAAAAGAACCTTTGTCCGAGGGGCCTCCTACATATTTTGCATCCAAGTCCCGGGGACAAGGGTGAGAGGAACCCTCACAATGTACCAGCCAGATCCCTTTCGAGCTAAACTTCACTATCTTGACCAATAATGGACAAGGAAAGCTGGATTTCTGGCAGATCCATCCATCAAAAAATCCATAGTTTTGTTCCCCAAGCTCATGTTGCTGAAGAAGGTCCTGCTGGCTGTTGCTAGGGAAGTCTCCACAGGCTACATTGGAGGGGTCTAGGTCAGACAACTCAATAAGCTTACAGTGGGGCTCATCACCTTTATGCATGATTTTACTGGCTGCTTTCCTACACAAACAGTGTTTTAATGAGTATTTGACCTTTGTGGTATTTATTTAGAAATAAAGATTTCCTCTGTCTTTAAACTATTTAAACCTGACTTCCCATTCAGACCACTAATCTGAGATAAAGAAGTACATGGACTTTCATGCAATGCCAAAGAACTGAGCACAAAACAAGGGATCTCTGAATTGCAGAGTGGGACAGTATGGGGACGGGCAAATCTGATTCAGCCCTTGAGCTTACACAGTCTAAGAGAGTTTAACTCTGCACGGTCTGCCTGCTGAACTGTACTGTGCAGTACTGGTATCTCATCTTTAATAAGGATGTCCTGCTATTTCAGTTCTCATTTCTTTATGCTCAGTTTCTAAGTAAAACAATGTCTCTTTGCTTGCTCTGTTTGAAATACATGGAAAAAAATGTTTGGTGGGAAATGGAGCTAAAATTGCAGAATTAGCCTCATATGTGCTCTAACTCTGTACACTGTGGGAAGAGCAGCCTGAATCAAACAGCAGCAATAATGCCTGGGTTAGGTCATGAGAAAGACATTGAAGCTGGCTCAGCTGAAAGATGCTATTGATTATTTCCCTTTATTATTATCATTATTTCCGCAAAAAAAAAAAAACAAAAACAAAAAACAAAAAAAAACCCAAAAAAACCCCAAAACATTGAAGTTTTGTGCATGCTTTATGTGTGGCAAAAGAAGTTAACCTCCTTCGTTGCAGTCTAAGTGGATTTGACACTTGAGGGGGCAGTCATCTGTCACTTTGTTAATTCTCAGTCTCTGCTGATCATAAATTAAATATTAATACTTCTTCCTTCCCCCTTCTTTTCCTCAAATGTTCCACGCAGCCCTCTTTCACCAACTCTGTTTTTTGTCATTTGGTGGTTTTCTGTGTTGTCAGCAATGTTCCAGTCCATATAAATTTAAACAGGTCTAATAATATTGGAGGGTGTCTGTGGCTGCTTTTGAATGCTTTTTTTCCCCCCTTAAAGGCCCTGTCTCTGTGATTACCTTCTCCCTGGTCACTGTGTACAAGCCAAAAGCTCAGCAGTGTGGGAGTGTGACAGTCTTGAGACATTTCCACAGCACCCAGGGGCAGTAAATTAATGCTGACATGACCCACCAAGCACATGGCAGCTCCATTGTCAGAGCTCGTCTAACAGGAGAGATTGAATTTCACACTGTGTTTGATATTAAATCTCTCCCAAGTACAAGCTGACTTGGCTGGGTAGAAAAGATATTCAAGGATCAGCAGTGAGGGCCTCGTAAAAGGAAGGTGCTAAATACTTGCTGCCCTCATTTGAAGCATTACCTTGAAGTCTCAGTCTGATCTCAGTGTACAGCAGATAGAATCACAGAATCATTTAGGTTGGAAAAGACCCTTAAGAACATCCTCCAAGCATTAACTGAGCACTGCCAAGTCCACCAACAAACCATATCCCTGAGCACCACATCTACATGTCTTTTAAATACCTCCAGGAACGGTGATTCAACCACTTCCCTGGGTAGCATGTTCCATTGTTTCACAATCTCTTCAGTGAAGAAATTGTTCTTAATATCCAGTCTAAACCTCCCCTGGCACAACTTGAAGCCATTTCCTCTTGTCCTATTGCTTGTTACTTGGGAGAAGAGATTGACACCCACCTCACTACAACCTCCTTTCAGGTAGCTGTAGAGAGCTATAAGGTCTTCCCTCAGCCTCCTTTTCTCCAGACTAAACAACCATAGTTCGCTCAGCGGCTTCTCATAAGATTCGTGCTCTAGACCCCTCACCAGGTTTGTTGCTCTTCTTTGGACACTCCAGCACCTCAGTGTTTATCTTGTTGTGAGGAGTCCAAAACTGAACACAGTATATGAAATGTAGCATCACCAGTGCCTGTGTAGAGGGGGACAATCACTTCCCTGGTCCTGCTAATCACATTATTTCTGATACAAGCCAGGATGCTATTGGCCTTCTTGGCACACTGTGGACTCATATTCAGTCAGCTGCTGATCAACACTCCTAGGTCCTTTTCTGCCAGGCACCTTTCCAGCCACTTCTCCCTAAGTATGTAGTTCTGCACAAATTTGGGTGATTGTGACCCAGGTGCAGGACCCAGCACTTGGCCTTGTTGAACCTCATACCATTGGCCTCAGCCCACTGATCCATCCTGTCCAGCTCCCTATCTAAAGCCTTTCTATCTTCAAGCAGATCAACATTCCCACCCAACTTGGTGTCATCTGCAAACTTATTGAATTATTATTCAATTCCATTGTCCAGATCATTGATAAAGGCCCCAAAACCAAGCCCTGGACAACTCAATTTTTGACCAGCTGCCAACTGGATTTAACTCTATTCTCAACAACTTTCTTGGCCCAGCTATACAGCCAGTTTTTCACTCAGTGAAGAGTACATGTATTCAGGCCCTTAGGAGCCAGTTTCTCCAGAAAAATGCTGTGGAAAATAATGTCAAAGGCTTTACTAAAGTCTAGGTAGACTTCTCACTGCAGCCTGCATGTTTCTGTCTCTTCTAACACCTCTAACACCACCACTCCATCTCTGATCTCCTCTGTCCCCTCACCTTCTGCAATATCCCAGGTGTTGTTTTACTTGTTGCTAAGCCAGGAGAAGCACACACTTCTTTGCTGGCCATCCCAGACTGACTGGTCAACCAGAAGATGGATTCTGTTTGAAATCAGCAAGAGGTCACCTTTGACTTGAGCCAGACATCTAAAATAAATAAGTTGTCTGAACTCTTCACTGATGGCATTCTTCATGATAGGGAGACTGTCTTCTTATAAGCTTGTAAAACGCAGTGCTCAAAATATTACATACAAATAATCTAATCTGAAACTGAAATGGGAAACTAGATTGAAATGGTCCAACCAGGAACCAGGTAGACAGAAAATGAATATATGTATATTAATTCACTGTTGTGCTCTTCTCTACAGTCCTCATGAAGGCTACTCTGTAACCTCTCACATCTCTTCCAAGTTCTGTGAATTCCTGAGCTTGATTAGTGTGTTGCCCTAATTACATTAGATTAGCAATCACTTGACTAGCGGTTTACATTGGAATTGCTAGTGATTACATCTAGGGATGTGGACAACCAGGATACCAACAATGCATTTGATGGGTAGATGCAGAGTTCTAGCTCCATTGCAATTGGTGTGCCCTGGAAAGCCAGACACCAAATCAATATTTCATAGACATCTATTTGTACCTGAAGGTGGAGATGTGCACCTAGGTTCTTTCACAGTCTTTGTCACTGACTAGTTCATGGAATTTTGGAAAATTTGTGAACCCAAAATAATCAGGGAGTTCAATCTGAAATGGCCCCGCAAAAAGGGGCCTTTGAATCACTTTTCATAACTTTTCTTTTCTCACAAGGTACTATATTTCTCCCAGTTATCTGATACTGGGCTAAGAATTTTCCCTTGAGCAACCACTAAAGTACATTACTCTCTCTAACAAGGCCACCGAGTCTTGATCTGAAGACAATATGAGGTGGAGAAATGGCTGTTTCTCTTGCTGCTTTTTGTTTCAAAGGTTAATAATCATCACTGTTAAAACTCATGCTTCATTGTCATCTTGAAACTGTCTGGCTTCATGGCTTGGACCCTCATTATAATGTTCTCGACTAGCTGGAAGAACAATTTAAAAGCTAGTACTTTCTCCATGTGGAGACTCTCCAAGTAGATGTTGTAACTAATTCAACCACTTTCTTTGAGCTGGCTGAACACATAGAACTTTACAAGTCCCAAATGTTTTGCCTATGAGGGCATTTTCTTTAATCCTCAAATCATTGTAATGATATTTCTGTCAATTACAGGCACCCAAACTGAGTATGGCTTTTCATTGTTTAGGTCAAATCCATAATAAACTCAAAAGCATTTCTTGGTTCATACCGACCCTTTGGCTAAACCATGACAGCTGAACCTAGGGTGATTGGGTTTTCCATAATGGCCCCTGGATAATTCTGAATTAATTTTTGTTCTATTCATTCCTGCACGTACTGCATTCGGCTGCATTACAGTATAATTTATCAAGACATTTCTGATTCAGGTTGACCATACAGTTCTCATTTCTGGCTGCACTACCGAATTCAGAGTTTTCCCAAAATCTTACCAACGGTAGTTTTACATTGTCTGCAAAATGTTATAATACATGTTCTAAGAGTGGGACCAGTACCATTCCACCAATAAATATGTTCTGTATAGCCCTTCCTTTCTGTAAAGATTACATCAATTGGATTATAACAAAGTAAGCAAAGGTGTGTCGTGCCATTGTGTTCTTTTGGACAGTCCATGGTTGGTGTTTCACCCCCTGAGTGGGGATTCTCCTCTGGAAAAGTTTGACAGCATCAGCAGCAATGTTGTCACCTTCTTTTGGAGTCCCAGAAAAGCCTCACTGAGGAAATGTTCTGGAAATGTTCTGCTTCACTGCAGCTTTTAGCTGTCTGGGACCCACTTTTCCTTGGATACCCAAAGCAGCCTTTGGGCTGTGTCTATTT
Organism: Pedionomus torquatus; assembly: GCA_013398155.1. NCBI lineage: Eukaryota > Metazoa > Chordata > Aves > Charadriiformes > Pedionomidae > Pedionomus > Pedionomus torquatus. The sequence continues at coordinate 140,378 of VZRU01009613.1, read as the reverse complement.
ACCCCAGGCCACCTGGCAGAGCACTGAGGAAATGAGGTTGCAGATGTTCCAGTCCTCCACAATCTGAGACCTTCTGTCTGCTCAGGGAGCAACTCAGACTCATAGAAGGATAAATTTAGCTGTATATATGGCTTATGTGACTAAAATAACCGCACATATGTATAATGAGAGAGAAAGACATGCATATACACACACATGTATACACATGGTCTGGTTGTTTTCTGTCCTTGAGGCATTTTGTTTACTGATTAATTACCAAATAAAGGCTGTGATATTTAGTGATTCATTTTTTCACATTTGCAAGCTGCATTTTAGTCTGAATCTCCCCAAGGGTCCTACACGAGCACTGGATTACTCACTTTTGCTCAGGCAGCAGGTACTCTTCTAGCACACTATACACGAAGGAACAGAAATATCATGCTGAACTGAAGGAAGCAGTGAGGTTTTCAACAGATTCCACACTGGGTAGCCCAGCATGAATATAAGATAGTTGCATTTGCTTCCAGTTGGCAGAAGAAACTACTTGCCATATCTTCAGTTGACAGAAATCTGTCCAACTTCATTGACTTCTGATCACTTGACCTCAAACTAACTATGCTGATCCAGGTGGAGATGTCAGAATGAGAAGTGAAAAAAAAGTAATTACACATCTTTATGCCACCTCATGCCAAAATTTTGCCAGCAACTATGCCTCAGCAAAGTGCACCATAGCTCCCAGTGGCACTCAGAAAAAGACAGTGACAGAAGTGACCCAGCAGACCCCTTTCTAATGAAATAGAAACCACTGAGACCCTTTTTTNTTTTTTTTTTTTTTTTTTTTTTTTTATGTAACAGTTTCTCAGTGGCTGTTTGATAGACTCCAGATTCCTCCACTTTCAAGTAGGGCTTTCTCTATAGTACAAGATGCACAAGATGCAACTCTTACCAAAGATGGATGACTGCAATTAGGTAATTACTCACTTTCCAACTACATGCCAGTCTAGAGGTAGCCTAAACAATCTATCAGTGCTGAAGATCAGGCAGAAGGTTTCTTTCAGGTTCACAGATCACCTATTAGTAATGTTCTTTGCAAAATCAGTGCTGATTTCAGACAATTAATAACAGGCAGCAGTATTACCATTACTCATGCCAGTCATAACAGGGTGAAAGTGTTTGTTAGTAAATGTATTAGGAAGTCTTTGACTATATGATCTGATTAATTTCATTATCTTTCCTGAACAATATTGGGGATACTATGGCAAAGCTAGACCATAAAGGTCGAAAACCAAGTACATAATAAGGAGGGCATCTGAGACTGCCTTTGCTTCTCATCTATAAGTCACATTATCACAAATAAGAAAAAAGCCTCATGTAACTCAGACAGGGAGTTAAAAAGAAAGCAAAAAGAGAAAGGGAGAAAGAAAAGGGAGCTCTTGAGCTAAGAAGCCTGAGGTGAGAAACCCAACACTGCAAGAACAAAAAGTGCTTGAATCTGTGTTTTTGTTCAAGGCAAAGGTGATGTGCCAGGTCTAGACTGGGACTAATTTCAGATACAAGTTATAAGCAGTGCCAATATTTAGGGATGCTAGAATCAGCTTTCTGCTGAGATTTCATTCACAGAAGTGTGTATCAAAGTAAGCACCCTGACAGCACACTGATGGAAATTGGTAGACTCAATCCAGTTTTTGCATTCACAGAAATGCTTAGCACCCACTCAGTGTGTTGTAGAAAATTAGTAGACCCAATGAAGTTCATGTGAAGAGTGTGACTAAAAAGAAATATTACTGGCAGTACGGTGTATCATCTGAGGCTTTTCATTCCTAACTGGACTCATTCAGACCCGCAGCTCTGGCTGGCTCGGCCCAATGCAGGTGTTTTTCCACTTCTGTCTGCTATTTTTCCCCCATGAGGACAAGGGCCAGACCTCCACCAGCTTCCCTGGGCTCAAGGTCAAACGTGGTGGGGCACGTGGGGATGCAAGGGGGACTTTTATGCAGGCAAGCAACTTTCTGGCCTCCAGCTCTTGAAAAACTTTCCACTGTCTGCCAAGCTCTTCAAACTACCCAAACACTTCGGAAATTACAGCATCTCATTTTGGTGCCAATTGGGAAATTTGCTTCACTGCATTAACTGTCAGAAAACAAAACACACTGTTAGGTGGGGAAGAATATTTTTGTCTCATTATTGTCAAAGTGCAGTAATGGATTTAGACACTTAGCAAAGGTGTGTGGCGTTTCACTTAGGACTCCCCTCAAGGGGCTTATATCCATAGGCACTGCAGACAAACTTCTCCATTTTTGTCAGGCTGAACACCTATATCAGCTATAGGACTCTGGCGTGTGTCTCCCACCCAAGGCTCACATTTCTCCCAGATTAGTGTTCTCCCGTCAGTGTTATAAATGCAGTCACATTAGGAGAGCCAGCTGCTACAGTTCTGCTTTGTGGCCTGGAGGGCCCTTAACCATCCACAAATTAAAGCCCTCTGGCCAATAAAATAGTTAGGTCCTAAGGGAGTTCTTGGAAATGTGCTGTGAATGAGCGAACAGAGAAGAAATTACTATTATGTTGATCTTCCTGGCTCTAAGATCACCTTTTGTTTGGTTGGTTAGTAACTAGTATGCATTAATGGGAAGTTAAATCAACCTTTAAAAAGCCTCTGTCATGCGATCTCTTTAAATATATCTAGTTAATATTTCCACGACGTGTTTCTTTGCAAACAGGGGCTGGCCTAGTAAGTGTCTTAGGAAGCGGATGAAATGATTTATATACACGTTAAGACTCACTTTCCTCCCCACCCAGGTTACAGAAATATGTGTTTAGGATCCCTGTTTAAGGGAGCAAGCTAACTTAAAATCATAGGTGCCTCATACTGGCCCAATGGGCAGAACAAAAGAGCAGCACAGGTATTTGGGCATTAATCAAACCTCCCCCCCCAGTATAGGAGCTGGCTGGATGGAGAAATTTGCAGTATGTATAGTTTAATAGGCAAGGGAAGAAGAAGAGAAGAATCGACTCTTTAGCCTGTGTTCATCTGGCCTTGGTTTAGGTGTAGGAAAGACATCAATGGCAGTCTGCCTGCTCCCATAAAAAGCAGGAGCTTGAGCAAAGCAAACACACCTTCACCCTCTAGATATCAGTTCAGCTCATGGAGATCTGTGTCATAGATTCATCTCTATCTCCATTTATTACAAAAAGAGCCTGTGGCAAACTCATTCCTAACTCACATGTTAGCAAGGTGCCTGTGTTTATATGGGCATATATATGGGACGAAGCTATATTTGGATTTTAGCCATGAAACAGCTAGGGACAGATCCTCTTATGTGGTCAGCCATACTCATATAGTATGTAACGGTTGTTCTTGTTCTGAATAAACATCCAAAAGTCCTCATCACACCAAGCTGCTGATTTCAAAGGGAATTGCAAAAGCTTTTTTCCTAACAGGAGTCTCTGAACATGCAGCCTTAACCTTACTGTTGCTAAAACCAATTACAAAACTTACAGGTTACTTTCTTTGAGGCTACTTGAGGCCTATAAACTGCCATGCATAGAATAGAGCTCCTCAGACACTGGCTCAGTTTAATAATTTCTCTTCCTTAGCTCACACTCCCAGCCCCAAAAAAAGGGCTGCTAAGCTCAGAGAAGTCTTTAACAAGCTGACACCTCTGAATGTACATTCCAGCTTACCTTGCCAAGCTTCTGCTCCCTATCCTTTGGTCCCGTGAAGATAATTACAGAAGTGTAAAGGAAATGGCAGAGAGACTCCAAGTCCTGGGGGCACCTGTAGGTGTGAATGTCCCTACACAGCTTCTCCTGAGACGCCCCAACACACCATTGCCCATTGCCCAGGACCCCATTTCAGCTCAACCAGGGCCATCAGTACCAGCCCCAGTTATGCAGTTGGTAGTCCTGTCTCCGGCCCTGTCTCCTTTTGCCCCTGACTAGACCCTTCCTAGACTTCATTCCCCCTGGGCCCCTTTTCCCTGCATGGAGAAGATACCTATTTCATTCCAAGTATGGGTAGGCACTGGCCAATTAGGATGTTTAGTGTTTTCTGCGTTTATACCAGTCAACAAAAAAAATATGAAAAATTTTTTTTTAATTGTGTTTTAAGTTTTTTCTTTTCTCTGACCACTGTTACTGAACAACAGAGCAGCAGGGAATCTCTATACAGAAACCTACTTGAAGAGGGATAATTCAGTAGCTGCAGGGAAGACAGCCAGAGACTGAGATCCATCCTTTCCTGAGAGTTAGGAATGGGATTGATTTTATGACTGATCCCATTCATGGAACTGAACCAAGTGTGTGCTACTGGCTTTTATTGTTTGTTTATTTACATGTGTAGGAAACAATGTTTCTGGGTCATACCAGTGAATAAGGTATAGAGTGTAACCTTCTGTGGGAACAATAAGCATTCACTCTGGCCCTGACCTGCACTCCCTCACAGCTGCATTATTTGCAGGGATAGGAGACAACATACAAGTCAAGGCAGCAATTGGATTCCAGGAGGAGTTGGGGACAGAGGGCTAAAATAAAATTCCCAGTTCAAACTCTGTGTCTCTGTTCAATGAATAATACAAGGAATATGTCCATGAACTACTAACTGCACCTTGTAGCCTCAAGAGATACCAACACCTCCCGTTATACCATGACCACATTGAAATATTTCCTGCAATTTCTTAGCGTCAGCAGTAAAGTATCTATCTACCTTACACCACCTGCGGTGATTAAATGTGCCTTATAAATGTCAAAACACTTTCCAGCATAAATCTTCAAAGGTCTGCATGAAACTGTTTAAAACTGGCTTCTCTCATTGCTTTCTGCGCTAAGACAGGAAAATGGCAATAGATGTTACTGAACTTCAGGCATTTACTTCCACTAAAGGTAGAGCACAGCATTGAACTATGAGGTCCTACCATGACGTACCAAAGGTTATTTTCTAATCAGTTTATGCACTTCTCTCTGGTATCAATGACTAGCCAGGTAAAAATGCCCTTTTGCCTCTGTCTGCTGGGAAAAATCATCTTACTTTCAAAGTCAAGTAGAAAACAATTAGAAATTGTATCTGGAAATCCTTGGACAAGTTAATCTTAGGGCAGTGTTTTCCAGCATAGAAACAAGATGGCTAGGAAAATATTCTACTCTCCATAGGGTCATTCACTCCTATGTACAAAATATAATTTATTATTTTATGGGAACAATTGCCTCTTGAAATGTGAATCATTTATGGTTGGTGCCTACAGCTTCAAGCTTGAAAACAACTGCAAATATGAGAAGGTCCTGGACTGAAATTGGGCTAGTATATAACTAAAGTGAGGCACATCAAGTGATCTTCACTGTTCCAGGCACACACATTTACTGGAGGGCAGAAATCCAGCACCATCACTTCAAGAGCCCCATTTTTTATTTTTTTGTTGTTCGGTCACTGAACACAAAGTAATTTCTGGCAACCTATAACTGGACTAAACTACTATGCTATCTGTATAACTTTATTCCACTTCTTTCTCACTACTTGATGACCTCACATACCATACCGCCCATTCACTTTTAAAAAGCTGGCCTAAATTGTAGGGACCTTTAAAAGTTTTCCAAAAGTGAGCAATTTGGGGTTATTTGAAGCCTTTTGCAGAGTAAATCGCAAGCAAGTCCTCCCACTCAGACAGCGCTTTTCCAGACCAAAGACAAGCATTTGGGACTGCTGGTTCATATGTGTTGTGGACCTCCTGAGCTGAGGCTAGACATGCTGTGGAAATGCACACAAGGTAGAAACAAACCCCAGAGGCTGTGTTGGGTTCAAGAGTGAACAGCAAACCAGTTCACAACCCATGAAATGTAGACATAACACAGAATGAAAGATGAAAATTTGCACTAGAGAAGACTTCAACTGCTTTTGGCCATAGTCCTGAACAGCATATGCTGAAGTGACACAAGCAGCTCTAAGACTGGTGTTGGAACTCTTTAGGCCACTTCCAACCGAAACCACTCTATGATTCTATGGTAGTAAGGTCCAGAAATAAGTGTTTTCCAGCTGCAGCCAAACATAGAGTGAATTACTCTGGAGTTTGTACTTTTCTGCTCTGTGCACATGCAGAAATGGCTATGGAGTCAATACAATAGACCACAAGTACACATCAATAAACTTGAGATGCCCAAGCAGGTGTAACTGAGGTCAGGGAGCTCAGTTCCAACCTCTTTTCCAGGAATTCCCCTTGGAAAAGTTCAATCCACCACTGAAGTGTTCAGTATCAGTATTTACAATAGCAACCAACACCAAAGACAAGCATGTCCCTAAGCCCACAATTATATGTTTCAGTGGGTTCATTTAGTAGATGTGCCTATACCAAGACCATGTTCCTGCAGGAAGATGTTACCCTTCCTCAGTCACGGAGCATTTGGTGGGCCTATGCAGAAACCCGCTTTCTGTAATCAGAAGCCATAAGAAGAGCAAGCTCCACTTTATCACTCTCTGCCTAAATATATAAATAATCCGAAATCTGAAGTGTGTGTTGGACAGCACCCTCAGGCTATCATTTTACACCCAGCTGTTATTCTCAGAGGATTCTCAGTAAATCCAGGAATAGACCTAGCCAGGAGTCGGGAACAGGCTCAGAGGAGAATGTCACCATATGGCAGCTCCTGACTGTTGCATAAATATATTGATTAGCTGAACCGGCTTCAGGATGTCTCTATTAAGGACAGTAAAGTCAAGAAGAGATGTAAAATTGTCAGAGAGATGAAAAAGTACCTGAACTGGCTGTTGTTTTCCATGTATGTATCTTCTTGTCCAAAGTATGACATCAATTGCTTGAGAAAATTGGTTAATTCGGTTTCAACCTGAAGTCCAAAGACAATTCCTAAATAAAAAATGAACAGAATAATCATATGTTATTGCTATGACAACCCAGAATAGTGCATTAGCAACCCAAATGCCAATATTCTTCCTCCTATTCAGTGCATTAGCAACCCAAATGACAATATTCTTTCTCTTATTTCATTGACGTTGGCAAGAAAAGAAATGGTGGTGGAGTTTTTAATACATGTTCTCAGGAGGGAAAGATATGATCTCATGCTAAACCCTGCCATGAAGGTAGAAATCCTCAAAGAGTATTTTCTTTACCTGTTTAAGCAGCTAGTGAGTGGGTTTTAAACCATATACTATAAAGCTGAGAAGAACCTGTTATAAAATAGGTTCTCTCATTCACTTGCTGTATGACCTACACCAAACCACTTTAACCTCATTGTTCCCATCATCAGTCCAAGAGCAGGTCAAGGGGGAGAAAAGCTAGAAACTTCAGCTTGGTTTGGGAGCCAGGGGACCTCATTATGTCCTCTTTGTTGGCTGGTGACACACCTGGAGCAGTGGATCACATCAGAGATGGCTGTGGTGGGCCAGCTGACAGGGACAGGGCACTGCAGCTAGAGTGTGAGGTTTCCATGACAGTGTCCTCCAGCTTGGTACCTTGTAGACATCCCACCATACTCTGACAGCAGAGCTCAGTTTGTGCCCATTAGGGTGCGCACAATAGATGCCAGCCACCAAAAGCCAATTACTCACTGAGAGAGATTTGACAGGACTGGGATGAAAGGCAAGAAGGCAAAATAGTTAATGATTTAAAAAATAAGACAAATGTTAGGTATTAGGCTGCTCATTCCCCCATCTTCCACTAACAAAATAGCTTTTCTCAAAGGGAAGAAATGCCCTTTTTCTTACTGCTGCTCCTACCTCATTTATTTGTATGAGCCCTGAGGACTCTGTGCAAAACTGAATTCATCCCCCAGCAGTCTGGGTGTTTCTAGAGGCAAAGACAAGGCACTCAGCAAGTCTGAAGCCATGTGTCAAAATCCATCCTTGCCACAAGCCATACTCTACAGCCTTAGCATGGTGCCCATGAATTTGCTTGCACAGCTTTACAACAACAGCAAAAGGACGTATTTTTCTCTAATTTCAGTGTGCCTGGATGTTTTATCATGATGTTTCAGGCCCTGAAGTGGGATTTGGTCTAGGTTGCTTTTTGGTATTGGCCTGGGCTGACCATCCCTCTGCATGAATGCAGAAGGAATATCCCAGCGTGGCACCAGGGAGCTCTATGCTGTGGCCAACACCATGCTCCAGAGGCGAGGATAAACTCAGGTTTTCAATTGCTTGTGGCTGTAGTTGCTGTTTTGCACTTCTGGAAAGACTGAAGCTGCTCACCATGAGACCAAGCCAATTTCATAGCTTGGTGACAACTGAAGAAGTATAAAACAGCAAACAAGCTCATCCTGAAAAGTTTTCTGTACTGCATTTAGGTTCAAAATGTTCGCAAAGAAAGTTCTGTTAGTTTAGAGAGTTGTTGGCCGAAATGGATACATTTTCCAGGGAAGTCAGCCAGTTTTTAAAGGAGGCCAAATCTGTTTCCACATGGAAATTGGCTCGTTTTTGCAGTATAGATGAGTTCTGCATAAAAATATATTAAACTCCTTCTCCCACCCACAACTGTATGCACTTTCATGCATCTTGATGGGAGAACTGCTATTCCATCAGCAACAGGGGAATGCAATTTGAACAAGTGTAATATTATGTAATTAAAATGACAGTTATGTCAGTGTGGATGAGACAGGGAAAAGAGAGAAAAAGTCGGAAAACAAAAATTACCCAGTTCAGTCAGCTCTTGGAAATGGTTTTTCAATCTCAGCTCTTCTAGAAGCTAAACGTGAGTACAGGTAGCTGTAGCTTCAACATTCTTAAAATATAAATAAAGCCTTAGCAATAGAAAATAAAGTTAGCTACAAAAAATATACAATCCTTAATATAACATAACTATTAACAAATGCATGGTATGTTTCAATTTATTAAGGGAAGGCCAATTATACAGCTTGTTCAACTGTAATAGCCCTCATCCTGAGTGCATTTGGCTAGCAAGTTTGTTCCAAGGCGCACAACCTACTCGAAGGATATAATGGAAAAAGAGAAATGTTTTTTAATACATACTGTACCAAAGAACCAAGATGTGTCGAAAAACACATAACATGTACCAATACCTCTCTCTGAAGTGTCTGCCATTTGGAATATTGTCATTTAAATACTTTGCCTGTTTAGTCTATTTTGAATGGCTTCATTATAGAACTGGTGGCAAATTGTCCAGAGAAACTGGAAAAAATATGTTTTGGAAAGTATTTCAGATTCAGGATTGTCAGAATACCCCATTTTAACCTTTTCAGTGAAAGAAAAAAAAAATCAGTACATGTTGATACCTGCATATGTATTCTACAGCATGTATCTATAGAATATCAAACAAAATAATAATAGCTTGACTCATTAATTAAATGTTTGGAAATTATCAAAGTGGAAGATTTCAACTGTTCTGAATTAAATGCTAAAGGAGGGATTCAAGTTAAAATTTTGGCAATTTACATGTATTGAAAATTCAAGTCTTGCCCTCCTGTAATCTTCCAGATACCAGATGAGTGGCGTGTTTTGTAAAGGGGGTTGCAGTGCCCAGCATTGATCAACAGATCTGAAACCTTATGCCAGAGGAGCTTGATACTACGGGGACGTGTGACTGTGGCACTCGTGATCAGGCTGGGTACAGGGAAGAAAGCTGTGTACACATGTAGGAATCACAGTTCATTTGCCAACTCATCTCTTATTGAGAAAGGTCATTGCTTCATTCAGGTATTCGCTAAATATAGGAAACGCTCAGGAAGCTGAACCCTTTGATCTTGAAATATTTCTAGGCTTGCTGCTATGAAAGGGTGAGGGAAACGTTTAAAAAGGATTGAGGGAAACAGATGTTTGGCTTCTTCCATCCGCTACCACTAAATCAGTTACTGGCCCAAACTAGTATTTAGCACAGGTGATTTTCCACAAAGCTAATCCTGCTTTCATTCAGGGCATTCTTCTTCTGATAAAAATCCATCTGCTTGCCTAGCAGACACTAGCACAAATTGTTGCTGGTGACCATCCAAATGGGTCTTTCAAGGGGGTCTCTGCAGCAAGGCTGAGAGAATTACATGCTGCTTAGTGAGATCACAGAGCTGCTCGCAGCTTGAGCTGTCTGAGTCACCAGCTGATGAGAAACTTGACTTTTTCCTGCTCTTTTTAAAGGAAACTTTAAAAAACAAATAAACCCTACAGGCAAGCAAGAAAACTTTCTCGTTTCACAGGCACTCCCCCCTCCCAGCCATGATTAAATACACCACAAAGTCCATTTTCTCATGGATCTTTCTCTTTTATTTCCTGCTTGCCTCCTTTTGTTTGTCCACATACGTTAGTGTCATATTCTCCTCCTGCACACAGGCTGTGAGCACTGAGTTCATCATCTCCAACATACACAGCAAAGGGCCATCAACCATTATGTGCCCCAGCCGCTGCATCCACACGCCCTTTGCAAACAAGAAGCCATGCTGAGATGTTTTTTGCTAAAGGAGGGTGATGGCAATAGTTTTGGTTTATGAAATTTCAGAGTAAGGACATGACTGGAAACCAAGTCAGTCAGGTCCTGCCCTTGCAAGCCAGCAGGGTTACCCTGGCCCTAATGTAAAGTCAAAGCTCACTGAAACACCCTTTTGTCAGCTCAGGCTGAGTCCCCAGTTCACAGCTTTCAGCAGTTCCCTGCACCATAGTTTCTCATCAGCTTTTCATCTCTCCTACCTAGTAACGCTCATTACGTAGTAGACCCAGATGCTATGGAACAGTCAATAAACACAGATAATTGCTTAAAACTCTTAACTTCATGCAACTGTCCAGACAATTATCTACTTATGTATTTACATCATTCTTATTAACATTGTGTCTCATCAGCTCCCCTGCATTAATGGATTTTATCCTCTGCAAGTGCCTACCATGATAGAACAAAAAATAACATCAACATTTATTCCTATGTTTCTTATAAGTAAGTGCCAGGTTCTTCTGATCATCAAAATAGTTTTTATCATTAAAATGCTACAAAAACCATACTGTCAACAAAAGCAAGTTTGTACTGGAAAGCTTACAAGTTCAACAAAAGTAATTCTGCTGCTTAACAAAACTGTGATTGCAAAAGAACTAAAAACATTTATACTGCCATGAGTGTAATTTAAGGATATTAGGAATTTAGCCTTTGCCAAACCTTTTACAAACACAATGGTTATTTTGCCTTGGCTATGATATTGACCTTTTTAAGTTGCAAAATCTAGTAAGGTATTAGCAGTAAAACTGTATTAGGAATGCTAATGTTGCGTCACAATACCTCAGCTTTACGGAAGATAAGTAATTTCATAGCGACAGCCTTCTGTAACTTTTTTGAGTTATCACAGAAGTTCATTGTAAGACATAACTTGTTCAGCGTAGCATATAGAGTAACTTTACTTACACCATGTATTTCAGTTGTCTGTTAAGTTTTATGAACAACAGGTAACTTGTTATATTAAAGCAAATAAACCAATTATAAGATCACTGGCCTTTCATCTCATAATGTTGAGTTTTGTGTAGCAAGGTGAAGCAATTCTTAAAGTTTGGGGAGCAGTACAGAGTACAGAATTCTGCAAAGTAAGTTCATCAAAGCTTAGTCAAGATGAAAAATGCAGGAGGATGGTTTTTTCCTTGCCTCCAATTCTGAGAGATTTCTAAGCAAATAGTAGAGTGGTAAATGTCCCTAGAGATGAGAAAACACAGTTCAGGGTACCACAGCTTTTTACATCCCCAATTAAAAAAAAAGTTCAGAGATCAATCAAATACCTTTGGGTATAACAACTAAATAAAAGTCAACATTGTGACATATAACTTGAATCTACACACCTTTTCAGCTTCAGGTTTCCTTCAGAAAACTGTTACAATCACAACCAAAATCAACTGACATTTTTTCCTTTGCCCATAACACATCTATTGCCCATAAAGGATAATACATGCTGTTCTGTTCATGGCCTTATGGACTGAAATTGGAGGTGAAAGGTGTTTTGGGCTAAAGGAGTATATGGCTGATGTATTGCTTCCATTTATTATTTGATCTCATTCTATTGTGTTTCTCCTTAAGGCCCACTCAATAGGTCTGTAATCATGGGGAACAAGATAGAAAGGGTAGGGCAAGTGTTGTATTTCCTGCCTTGGCTGGTGTGTAATTTTTATTAGAGCTTATTTTGAATCACAACTTTAAGATAAGGATCCAGCGGGAGGGATTAGAGATATGGTGTTCTGGGTTTAAACGTACAGTTATTTTTTGTTTGTATGTAAGCAATATAAATAGTTAATACACTGTCTACTTTTTTATAGCTGAAATATTTGAGCTTTTGTTTAAAAAACAAAAAGGGAAATTATACAGTGGTGCTTTAAAAGAGTTGTTTTTCCAGCTTCTTTGGTACAACAATTGTTTGATATAAACTTGCATGACACTGTGAGCTTCCTCTCTGCTAATAGCCCAAATGTTCTTTTTCCAGCAGGAGGAAAATGCCTGTGTCCAGGGTGAGATCACACTGGCTGCCCCAGATTGAGGAGCCCCGATGCAGTGCCAAGCCCGGGTTCGGCAAGCACACCAAGCGCATGTGGAGTTTGGCACGTACAGAGGATGGAGGGATATGTGCTTACAGAAATATGTGCATGCTGGGGGGGGAGGGTCTTTTTTAAAGGAAAAGCCATCTACAGTGTGGCCCGTAAGGGAAAAGAGGACTCAAGACAGAAAATGAACTGCAGCTGTTTGCTTATGAAGAAGAATGGGGTGTATTTTGCTGGCCCTCAAGCCCTGAGTGCTCAAATGAAGACGGAGGAGTTTGCACCAAAACAGCTGAGATGTGGGCAGAGGTTTCATCCAGCTGAGGGCATGGAGAAGGGGCACATGTCTGGCTTGAGAGCATGGCAGATGGTCAGGGACTAGAGTTAGCAAGAGGCTTAGGGACCAGCATCCCTGCTCCACTGCCAGGAAACCCCATTCCCCTTGCAGAAATCAACACCATGAGATACAGACATCCCACCTCTGGCCCTGGGGCTGGGCAAGTCAGAGGGCATCAGATTCTTGTAGCAGGTTCCCAGAGACCATAGGGCCAGAGCTGTGCTTTGATCAAGGTGTCTCTGATGACTTTTGGGAATAAAGCCTGCGGAAGTGAAAGAAAAATTTCTGTACAGCCACATGGCTCTTGAAATAGTAGAAAGCACTTGAGAAACTGCAGGTTAGGACAGGTCTGGAGATTTCAGATTTCAGTAAAATCTTCAACTGCTTCTTAAGGTAGCTTGTCGAAGTGGAGATTTTGCCAGGCTGTTACTCATAAACAGAGTTGAAAGATCCCAGAAAAAGGTCTTGCCTAAAAAAGCAGGTTGCATAAACTCAGTTCATCCAACATCTCCACAGCTTCAACTGCCTGATGGAAGGGGAGTCCATGACTAACTCCCAGCTATACCCTTTACACACATAACACCATGTATGTGGAAGAAAAATGCATAACGAACCCAGCTCCAGATAGACCATGAGACTCTTTAAGCTCTTTGTTCTGGGAGTGCAAATGCAGATGGAAATGTGTGTCCCTTATGATGGGCCTTCACAGCTAGGCTCCTCCTCTCTCTGCTGTCAGGGGTCACCAGCAAGGACCTTGCCTGAATGGTCCCCTTCACCACCTCAGACGTCTCTTGGCAACCTTGCAGCAGGTCCCTCTGCAAGACTAAAGTCTACAGCTCTGAGCTCCTTCTGGGATCGGTCCCTCCAGCTGGGGTCTGCAGAGACCCTCTTTGGCACGGTCAATGCTCCCTGCCTCCCCACATGGAGCAGGAACAGGCACACAAGCAGTTATCACGCTCAGCACATGCCCTGCAACACCCTGACTAACCACTCCCTGGATTCTCACTGTGGGCGTTATCCAAAACCGAAGACATTTGATATCTGTGTGCTTTGTCTCAGACCTTTGGCTTCAGTAGCTCTCAGTGGGCCTGTCACAGTGATGGCGCAGACATTGCAACAGTAAAATGGAGGAAAGTGCTCTTCCATGCCAGATGTGCAGCGGTTAATTTGGGATGGCAAGAAGCCCACAGTGGCTAGTTCCTGTGTCCTGTCCAACAAGCAATGACATTCTCTGATTGCAAACATGATCCTAGGCACCTCAAAGACAATTTTAGTCACAGGCTAAACTGTATAAATCTGCCTTCATAGAAGATAAAATCTTCCCTTGTATTTTTTCCACTGCTCAATTAACTATTGTTTCGCTCAGCATGTTTTAATCTTAAGTAAATTCATTAATAGATGTGCTCTTTGGAGTCATGGGGGATTCTGCGATACGATGGCATTAATCTTTTTGAATAACATCATTAATATCATTTGCCCCTTAAAGACACCCACTATGTCCCCTAGGCAATTATAAAACTTTGTTTCATGGTACTGAATGAGCTCATCTGGCTAAAAATGACTACAATGCATCTCTGCACAATATTGCTGTTAGTTGCATCCTATTTGTTTATACTACCAACCAGCCACTATTAGAACTTGTTTCTGAGCATATTTGTCCCTTTGCTGTAAAAACACCAGCTCAGCTGGCTGCTCTCCACCCAGGTCTCCAGAGAGCTGTCCTACAGAAGGGTCATGAAAGAAGAAGGAGACCCAGAAATCCCTAAACTGAGAGCTTTTTGACAATTCAAAGTAACCTAGGAGTTGTTTTACAACTAAGGCCTGATCCAGTTAGAAGGATTCCCACTGAATTCAGCAGGCTCAGTGATGCTGGTGAACCCTGCCAGCAGACCTACCAGACTTACTAAAACAAAATTCCTGGTTTCTGAGTGAAGAGACACTTTCCTCTCCAGAGCTGGGAAAGGTGAAATTACAGCATCTCTACACAGTGAGATGCTGGGACATGTTTATTAAAGATTCCCACCACTGATCATATTTGAATATATGAGTATATCTTTATATTCTCCCTACAGCCCTTTACATCTTCCTCTCCTTCAGTCAATTCAAATTTCCAAAGAATTTGGGTTCATTTCTTATTCGTCCGACTTCCTCACCAGTAAAACAAAGATACAGCTCTTCTCTCCTTTATGAAGCAGGCTGAGAACTACAGATAAAAATTCCTATACAGAGGTGAGATATCTTAATTTTTTCATGTGTGTACTGAGTAGCTGCTCTGTGCTATGAGCAGAGCAGCAAAATTTGTGGGTTTGCTTTGTTTATTCTGTCCATATTTGGATGGGAAGAGGCATAGGCAGGAGATGAAAGTAATTCATATAATAAAACTGGGTTTGGATGAAACTCAGCAGTATATTACTGTTTCATTTCAGCACTCCTGAAATAGTAAGGCCTTGTCAAATTCAGTCCCAGAGGAGAAGACCAGGCAGATTTCAGTTTCAACATGTGCCACATAGTTGCACTTTGCCATATTTGCTCACATTATGGCATACATGTGCGGAGGATGAGGGGAAGAATTTCCCCATTTTCTAAGCTGTAAAATGTCTTTCAACACCTCTGTTCTTTACTGCAATAGCAATATATTATTGCTGGTCACAGATCGAGGCAATTACATGACTACAGCCACTCTATCTACAAACATGGAGATCCAAAATATGGATCCAGCTCACATTTAACTAGGAGGGATGAACGTTTTCTTCTTAAATTCCCACTTCTATCTAAAAAAAAAACCTGCCTCACACTTTTTGCTACCTCTTTCACTTCCAGCTATGTACAAATTTCTGAATATATGACCACAGCCTTATCCTACATGGCTTTTGACCATGGGTTTGACTGATGCTCCCACAGGCAAGATGTGCTTTTGAGGCTGCAAGTTACACTAAGAGAAGAAAAAGGAGAGATTCACTAACAAAGAACTTTGCTAACCCTTGAGAACAAGGAAGAGTTGGTCAGATATTATCTACTACCTAAGGAAAGTCTACTTGCAGTGCCAGACTGCCCAGCATACCCAAAGTACTACTTTGGGTGCCAGACTTGTCTGATGAGAAGCGTGAGAGAAAGGGGAAGCTGCACTCAAAGATGGTAACGTTGGAAGTTAATCTGGTGTCTGAGATCAGGGGAACAGTCATTATCAGAAACATCCTTTTGCCCATTCCTGTGTCGGTCTGGTATGAGCAGAGGACACAGCCATCCTAACCCACATGGATGCTTCTCCTCCTGGAGGTCAGAATCTGGATTTTAGCAGTAAGCAGCCTCCTGGGAGCAGAGCATCCTCACAACATCAGCAATCTGGGAACCACTGAAGTGTCCAGGTGTTTCTTCTGCCAAGTATAACTATGTGGGATGAAGAAATGCAGTCATCTGACTGAGGCCAGCCCAGTGTACAAAGTGTCCTATGAACCAAACGTGGGCACTTGGTGACCTGGATGTTCGTCCCAGCTGTGCCGCAATGTCCTTCCTGACATCAGGAAAACCTCTGTGCCACAAAGGCCCCCTCTATAAAGAGGGAATAACATTTCCTTTCTCCCATGCCTGGACTGTCCAGGCTAGTTAACCATTTGGACAAGAATTTCATCTGGCTGCAGCTTTGCAGATAAGAGGGCACAGTGGGAGCTCTGATCCCAGCAAGGACCTCCAGGCACAACAATAATAGGAATGATTAGCAGTGGTGAGCGGTTAGGGCAGGCAGCAGCCCTGCCTCTTGCCTAGCTCACACCACCCACATCAGGGCTGCTAAATCTCTCTCCTAGTGATATTTACAGAGCAGCCAGAGTCATGGATGCTGCTGACCCAACAAAAGGAAGATGAGGCAGGTTTTCATTGTGCCTCCTTGCGTACAGATGGGAGTGCAAGTTCAGGAATATTGAAGAAATAAAGCCTTGTCTACATCTTAAGCACAGGCCAGAGCAAACTCTCTGCTGACTGCAGCTCTGTTGCGGAGGAAGTTGCCTCTCAAACAACGTATCTGGTTTAAACCCACTTTCAGTGCATTTGCCCAAATCTTCCTGCCAAAGTTCAGATTTCTCTGCATATCCCACTCCTCTGCCTGCTCTTGCCTCCTGCTCCCTCTCCCTCCATCTTCCTTCCCACAGCCGTGGGAACAGACTTCATCACTTGAGAAAAATGCCCTGCTCATACCCCCCGCTGTTGCTTGAAGCAGACAAAAAAAATTAAAGTCTTTTGAGCAGAGAATCCTTGTCAGGACAAGAAATAATACTGACCTCAGTAAGGATGGCATGTACTGCCAGAGAGGTGGTTCAGGCTCTGTGTGCTGCAACCAGCTGTCTGCGTAACTACAATACAGTGTGGGGTATATGGAATATAATTTCCCTCTCCATTTACATTTAATACAATGGCTTTGGACCACACATTATTAAAAAAAATGAAGTCTGGGCACTTGGCTTTCACTAATGGCTTGTTACTCCTCTAACACTGTCTCTTCAGTGCAGAATGACAGAGTGATTTGTGTCTCTTCCAAAGACTCCTCTAGCCTTCTTCCCTATGCCGCCTGAAATTTGCTACTTTTTAAAAATAATAACACCTCTGTATAACAGTGGGAGGACTGGGCTCACATGGGTGGTCTCTCATAATGAAGATAGAGTATCTGGGAACAATATTTTAATGTGTTTTTCTTCTAATTGAATTTTTCCAGCGTTTGGGATAATTATTTCTACCAATTAGCCCAGTGGTATTGTTAGCTGGAGGCAACCGGTCCTCCTTCAGGCCTCTGACAGAGGTTTACAGTATGCACAATGGTGCATAGTCCAGTTTATGAGAAAAAAAATGCCCCTCTGCTCCCAAAACTATGGGAAAGGACTCCATTGTGAGGCAAATATTTCCCATGGAAATTGTCCTGAGAAGCCTCATAAGGGTCCACATTTCAGATAAAAGCAGGGGGATGGAGATTTTAAAATAAAGCTCAGGAAAGAGGGGGTTATGCCTGAAGGGGAAAGAGTGGCATAGGAGAGGGAAGGCAGTGTTCAGACTTGATGAAACATCGGACAGCTGTGGTCCTTGTACCCTGCAATTTCTTAGAGGAGATGCTGATCTCCACCACTCTGTTAACCAGCCTATCCCTAACAACGAAAGAAGAGATCAAGATTTAATGACAGTAAATTAATTCAGAGTAAATTTTCAGCCCTTTTTTACAAACATAGAGCTAGACACTGGTGTTTCCTAATAAATGAGAGCTGAAAGGTGATGCAGATGCATTGACGGTTGCAGCAGTGGCCCTGGGCACAAGTCTGTAGTGGCTTTTCCTTATGTCAGCCTTGAGCAGGAAACGTTTTAGAAGCCTGCAGAAGGAAGCCTGCAGAGGAGAGAGGCCTGGCAAGAATGCAGTGCAAAGACACCCTGCAGCAAAAATATATAATTCTTATAAAAGTAAGACTAGTGAGAAGTAGTGTATGAGATGGTAGAAAATAGGCACAACACTGGGGAATTTTAAGTCAAGTCTTGTAGAACCAAAAATCTCTGCCTGGGCAAAATGCAGTTAGTGAAAGCAGAGGAACTTTTCAAGTCACAGATGAATGAGGCCTTCACATAGCCCAAAATGCAAATGATGTAGTGGTGATGGCCATATAAATATGAATTCTTACCAAAAAAACCCAAAATCTCACCAAGATTTTTAAAGAAAGTATGGGGAGACATGTTCCCCCTATAGAAATTTCTTGGTGAAATCCTTTTCATTATAAAATGTCCATTCCTGGAAAAGGACACTGTTTCTGGAAGCAGAAGAGCATCAGGAAAGACACCTCTGCATTCAGGACACAGCTTGCATCCATGGCGGCAGAAACACAGTTCACCCCAGGACATTTACAATTTGCTGAAGCCCCTTTTCTAAGGTGTATTTTTACATTGCCATTTCATGTCAACATTCAAAGACCACTGTTGTATCTGTACAAGGCAGAGCTTCTCCCTCTCCAGCACAGTTTCGGCATGGGATGGAGCCAAAACAGTGCTCAGAGGACAATCACGGCATTGCCAGAGCTGCCTGATGGGTATCAAGGTTTTACCAGTTGAGGATCTGCCCCTAAACATGCAACTACAATCAAATAAAACTTACAGCAACTTTTATTACTAGCATAAGAAAAAAACGAGCAAAGCTTGTTGCAAAATCAAGCCACAGGGGAGATTTGGGAAACAAACACTTAATGCTTCTACAGCAGCAAAGTAGGTATGGTAGAGTGGAATGGGATTTTAAAGAGAAATGCTGCAAAGATAACTCATTTTATGAGATTTTTAGATATGTGTTTGTCCCTGCGTTCCTCCCTTCCCTTCCCTAACCAGTAAATTCTCGCTATATTGGGATGGTCTCTGAAATACTGTTAGCAATTTCAGTGCTTTAGTGAAGGAGCAGAGAATCTATTACTAAGATAAAAGTCCCAAACAACCATTTTAGCATGTGCTAGATGCCTTGGTAGGGAGTCCTTTATGTAACAAATATCTCCATCAAGAGCCAGAAGGACTAAAACTTCAACAGGGTCACTCAAATAATGACTGAGGAGGTATGGCACAGGGATTTAGAGTGATCTCCCTGAGGACTGCAGAGCTAATTCATGAAAATACTAGAAATACAAGTAATTCACACCTATTGCCTTCACCATGACACCTCTTTCTTTACTAAACTTTTTATAAAATATATAAATATGTATCTTTAAGGAATATACCTCTATTTGACATTGCTTCTCCATGGAAGCAGCAGCCCCAGTTTTTCCAAGGATTGGAGGTCCTATGGGCAGAAATTAGATAATCTATCTGTCTAGACTATTTCTAATGTCTGTCTGTCTGGGCTCGTCTGCCAAATTTGCAGTGAAAGTCTGCAATACCCCTTCTTAATTTTAATTTCACCTGAAATGTGAGAAAATAAGGGTAAGCATCTTTAAGGCAGAACTGGATACAAAGGAGGTTTCCTAACTTGAAAAAAATCTTGTTTGATCAATATTTGATAGATATTTTTTGGTATTGATTGATATCAATATTTGATCAATGTTGTCGATCGATATCAACAAATCAATGTTTGACATTGTCACTTGTTCCTTGCATTTCAAACCAGCAGTATCTAGTGTTGGATCTCAATTTTAACCATCTCAGACCAGTTTGTAGTGGCTTTTACAAAAGATGAGCAAGGGCTCTTATGGGTCCAGGTAAGAAAATGTTTTTACTGAGATCACACCATAATAAATTGCTTGGTGTCTGTTCTAGTAGAGTTTTAGCAACATCAAGACTTAAAGAGAGGGGGGTGGGGGGGCTGGGGGTGGAACATAAATAAACCAACATAAAATCTCAACTACAAAATCTTGAAGCAATTCCTTAAAAAGAGAGGTCTGTCTTCGATTATAAGAAAGTCCCACTGTGATTTTCCACAAGCTCCTACAGAGAGGCTGTAAATAGTGAATCAGGCAGCAGTCAACAGGGACATCCCTGGATCAGGCCTAATGTACATCCAGGCAAGGCATTTTTTAACATGTAAGCAGCATCAGATGCTTCAGAGAAAATTCATGCAGCTGCTGGATAATCTGCATGCCAGGACAATTTCTTCCTAAATCTTTATAGTTAAACATTTAAACCCTGAAGAATGAGGTCTGATAATATTTCCAAATCTCTAGTTTTGTTAACTTTAGAATTATAGTTCTTTCTGCACTTGCTATCAGTATAAAATGTCCAATTCCTACTTGAACCTTGCTAAATCCTTAGCTTCAAAGAGGCTTGCTTTCAACAGTCTATCTAGACTTTGTCAGTAAATGCAAGGAGAAAGAAAAAACTTTGGAAGTGCCTTAGATATCAGAACTAGCTCCAGGAGAATATAATACTGGGAAAGATGAAGCAGCGTAACTTCCAAAGGTCAGAGAGCAAATGAGCTCTCCTCAAAGCTGAAGGAAAAAAATATCTCATCCTAGAGATTTAAGATAACTGGCAGAAGCAGCAAATAATTTTGAAGGATACTTCCTTCTGCTATACAAAAGCAGGTTTTCGTTGGTAAATATGTTAACCCAAAGCTATTTAATATGACTTTTGTAACAAACATTGGCTACATTTGCACACAGTAACTCCAGGAAATGGTTGAGGTGGATGCAGAGAGTCATGAATGTAGGTACTTGGAAGTATTTTATAAAGTACTGTAGCTGCCCTGCAGGCAGTGGATCTCTGCCAGCTGCAGAAAATGAAGATCTGGCCTCCTCATTAAAGGTTTCAGATCTTTGGGAAGAGAGGTAGGCATGTGTTCAGAGCTGGAGTCCCTGACCTAAAAACCCAAGGAGAGAGTGTCAGAATGGAGCAGTACATTTGAAACCCCCTCAGGTAACTATAGGTCATAGCATGGTGGTGCACTGACAATCACGTTCAGTTCTTCTAAAGAAGAAATTGTTCATATTTCTGGGGGGTATGCTGGGAAAGGGATCTTAATTTTGCATGTCTTTTTAGAAGGCAAAGCAGGGCACTGCTAGTGAGTTATGGGAGCCCTACTTCTGCTAAAGATGTGAAATCAGTCCTGAACATCTGGGTAAAGTAGGAGCTGGTCTAAGGTAGTTACAACTTAGTACTAGAACATTATATTTATAGATTAAAAGACCCACAATCATTCATTTCTCATTCTACACTGACACTTCTGGGCAAAAATGTGGAATAAGAACAGAAGAGACCACCCCAAGTGAGGGTGATGACCCACCTAGTCCTACCTCACCAGTAGGGAAAGGAAATACGGCACATATAGGTCAAGTATTTCCATGATGTACCCTCCCAAAGTGTAGTCATCCAGGGTTTTACCAAGCTGGAAGAACATTGCATTTAATAACTGCTCATGGACTCGTCCTCCTTGTAAATGAGTTTTTCAAGTCATTTATAATTTTGGCCTCTACACCAGCCCTAGCAATGAATTCCACTGGGTGAAAAATTAGTGCTTTGTTGTAATTTATTTTTAAACCTGATAGTTTGACTGGGTGCCCTTGACTTTTTGGGTTGTATTCACCTTCTGCACACTGCTTTCAGCCACACTGTTTTCAGCCACCTCACTTCTAAACTAGGGTTAGAAAGGTCTCAACCTATGCCTGAAAGTTGCTCGGTGCTTCTCTGTTCTTTTTGACTTTCTTTGTGCCAGTTCCCCTGTATCATCATAAGGATGACTAGGATTTCACTGCACATCCAAAATAGGAGAAGAACGCAGCTTGTGTACATGTTCTCTCTTTTCCTAGAAAAGTGTATTTTAAAACAAGATAATACAAGATTTGCCAAGAACTCTGTAAAGCCTCATTGATTTTATTGTTCCTTTTCATGAGCTCTCTATACTAAACCAGTTTTTCAGGACTGTATGCTTAGATCCTATGGACTTGGCTCTTTTTCCAATAAACTTCAAAGCAAAACCCTCACATACTTTAGCAGGCCCTTTTGCTTTTGCACTTGTGTTGTATAATTGTTAATCCAAAACATCCTAACTTGATGATGTCAAGCACTTTAAAATTAAAATACACCAAAGGCTGGAAAAGTTATACAAGTCGCCTCAAAAACAGTTGTCCTGACATTTTCTGCCTCACACAATTTAGCATTGCAGTGAATATTTGGTGTGTCTCTGGATAATCTTTTGCTCTGGTAGATGGGCGTGCTCTTGTCTTGGGCTCTATAGCAGGCACCAGAGTTGATTACAACATGAGCTCCCAGGAAATCACCTCTCTGGAGTTATTGCTAGATCAAAATTAGCCATGGAATATGCTGCATAGAGGCACAGATTTCATGGCATTTCTTCACTCATCACAACCAAAGACACTGTCTCTGAGTTACATCATTCATAACCAACCTCCTTTCTCTTTGTGTTGTTTCTTTGGATTTTGGGGTGTAAAGTCTCACAGTGTGTGTGACACACACAGCCTTGCTACCTTGTGCTGATCTGGCTACCCTTCCTCCCTGCCTGCATCCCACTGGGAGTCACACAGGTTGCCCTGGGCAGACCACTATTTTGCAGTTGTGTGGGGGAGGCACTGAAGAAGGACCCAACCAGCTCCTCAGGATATTCCCAAACAGAGGACACAAAAATGTCCTTCACCAGAGACTTACAGCTGGTGCAAATTGGTGAAGATGATTCACACAACCAAAGGTTTGAAGTGCCAACTGTTTTCACATGACAAAAAGAATGGACTACATTTGTCCTGGTTTCATTTATGTGAACAGTACTAGGAACTATAAGGTGAATTCTGGGAGATATTTAAAAGAACCCCATTATTCATAATAACAATTAAGAATTAATGAATGGATATTTACCATCATGCGGAGTTGACATGTTCAACACAGCTGGCAACTAGTAACCTTCAATACATGCAGGATCAGACCTGTTAAATCCATTAATCCTTGCTACTTGTTGAAGCAGCCGGTTTCTATTGTCTTTATTTTGCAGAAGGGAAGAGCTCAGGCAGCAAAGTAGGGTGACTTGTCTTTCACCACAAAGAGGATTTCTCCTTTAGCTCTTCTTAGTGGTGCCAAAATCCCACTTTTTCTAAAATAATGGGCTTAATTGGAAATCAGCTGAAAGACAGGCTGTCTTTGGATCAGTCTAGGTTCAGGAAAGGGACATTTAGACCACAGGCTGTCTTGGAAGGTTCTCATTGCACCTCTCACATGACTGTCAGTTCTCACTCACACCCTTGTTTCATGTCTTTCAGATAGATTCAATCCTCTCTAAATAATTTCTAGATTAAAAGTGCAGGCTCATGCTCATCCAGTGCTAAACACCTCCTGTTCCTGCTGCAGGAGGTAAGAAGCATACTCAGGTCAATAAACTGCACAACAACTTATCATTATCCAAAATTAGGCTAGGTGTGGTGAGAACCAGCATTTCCTGAATTTGAGTTGCATGTGTGTGCTACAGAACACCTGTCTTTACAACATTCAGGAATGTGGGAACTTTCTCTTTTAAAGGAAATTTATATTTTTCAGAATATGATTGATCAATACAAAGCATTAAACATGGTTCATGGTAACAAGAAACCAGTGGAAGTTTATAACCAATGAATCCACTTAACTCTGCCAAAGCGATAAACCACCATGGGGGTTATAAATTGTTGAGCTGAGTTTGCAGTTTTAAAACGTCATCCAAAATCAATTGCTCCCCCAATTAGACCATTAGTTGTTGACAACTTAGTTAAATAATAAGCCAGCGGTTCACATCTGCTTGGGAACCAAGTCAGGCTTGCGTTGTTTCCCTGACTACTCGAGCTGAATTCACGTCTGTTATCATTAACATGAGTGAGGGTAGGAAAGCAAAAACTATGCTGGAAATTAAATCAAGTTCTCCTCCCACTGCGCAAAACACATAAATCTTCTAAGTTAATGGTGCCACAGAATAGGTCTGATTGACTTCAGCGGGGGTTGGAGATGCACAAGGAATGTGGGGTCAAGCCCCACATACCACTGACCTTTCTCTGGAGGTGTGTGTCATTGCAGTCTCCAGCAAATCTGCTGCTCAGTGCCCATCTCATGTCATTAGTATCTATCTACACACAGCACTGATGACCCCTGCAGACCCCTTGCTTTGCTTCATCTCTATGTGAGCAGTGGAGGAGCTGTGCTGCTAAAAGGGCCTAAAAGGATGTGAAACTCAGCTCCTGCCCTTGGCCTTTTGCGATCTGTGGTCACCAGGCATAAGTGTGGAGATGGCTCCTACCTGAGATCAGTTCCATGCTTTGTCGCCATGGGAGAGAGTCAGAGATGCCGCACAGAAGGGGGAAGATGAAATTTGTGAAACGTAGTCCAGCAGAAGAGGAAGAGAGTGTCTGGGGTACACCAGCTCTGGGACAGTGGGCCACCGCCAAGTGTGGCTCACATCAGAGAGTGCCTAGTGTCCTGGCCATCTCCCTGACATGCTAATCCCAACACTACATCATTTTGGTACAGCTTGGCACATACTTGGTATCCCAGTGTAACTGTGGTGGTGTATTGCCCATTGCCATTGAGGATAGACACTGCAACAGCCGGATGTCAGTCACCTTCATGTTGTTTTTTTCTCAGTGAGACCAACAGGAGTCAGGGTCTTTGCAGAGGGAAAAATTAAAAATTAAAACTAATAAATAAACACAACCAGCAAGCCTGACAGAGCTTATTCTCTTCTCACACCAATTTTATGCTGTTGACTCTCCAGAGATGTCAGTGACATATTTCCAGGGTTTGCAACAACATCAGCAACTATATCACCCATCTTGCACTCACTGTCTCTCTCATTTGCCAGTACCATTGCTCAAGACAGAGGCCATGGGCCTGCTTCCTTTGTGATTTGCACTCCTATAGCTGAGCACAGAACAGCAGATTATCAGGTTGCTATTTTCAGATACACAAAGCACCTAGCTACGAAGCAGCGGTAAGCTTTACAGCAAGAAATTAGGCTAGGAACAGAAACATACAAAACAAGAAAAAATATTTAAAGCCATTCTCACCTGCAGTCTTCATAAGCTAGTTTATTTTGGCTCCTTGTATCTTTCGCACCAGTGTCCAAGCAGACAACTCTGCCACGCTGGAGCTACCCTTTTGGTAGACACATTCAAGAGCATCTTGAAGGCAGCCACGGAGTTAAGAAAAGCCCATAGGGAACGCTGAATTTGATGGCTAAACACAGTGTCATGTGAGCAATTTTATGTATTTTTGAGGGCCTTTATGTATTTTTCAAGGCAGGATGAACTAAGTCAGTGCCACAGCATAGCTACCTTCACCCAGAGATTTCAAAGTAGGGACAAGCAGATCTCCCAACAGCCTTTCTCCTTGCTGTCATCACCACGTTACATGTGTGAAAAACAAGTGGGCACAAAACCATCACATTAGCATTATTCAAAGCCCAGCCCTACCCTTGCACCGCTTTTTCCTCTGAAGCACATCCTGTCCTCCTGTGTGTAGTTATTTATATTTCTTCACATTGTCCCTTCTGGCAGGCTGTTCTACTTAACACCCCCCAAGAAGAGAATTCCCAGCAGGATCTCTCAGCAGCAACAGTGGTTTTAACCTATCATTACAATGACCATAATTTAATGCCATTGTATTTCTACCACACACACACACAATGTTAAACATTAACCTTGGGCCCACTATTGACTGCTGAAGGCATCTGCTGCAATCATACGAGAAATATTGGGCATTATTTGGTTCTTCAGGAGATGAAGGGATACAGAGGTCCATGCTGTGTTGTTCTGGGGAAGAGCAGAATATGTCTGCACAGAGCTAGTTTTAAAACCAGCCTTTAAATTGGGCTTTGGTAACTTCTGCTTCCCAAGATTGGTTCAGTGAAGCACTAAACCTTTTCCATGGCCCTAGGATTCAGAAAGCGCAAATATTTCCTTGATGATCAACCTTGTTAGCTCCAAGGACCTATTCTTTTGGAGCCCTCATTGTAAGGCAAGAAGAAAGAAAAAAATGAGTTCTTGGAAGTAAAGACCCTCCTTCTGTTCAGGTTTGAATAAAGAAAGGGTCACTGCCCCTGAAGGCTTGCCTCCCTCTTTTCTTAGGCCACATAAATAGAAGAGTAACACCAGCCCATCAGCTGAATACATCAGGTTCTGATCAGTACACCAAAGCTTTTGCAACACATGAAACTCATATATGCTGTCACGTGCACAGGCTATCACGTGCACATTAATCCTAGGCAGGATTGAATGTGCAGATTCTTGTCTTTCTGTGGCGTGCATCTCCTGTTGCATGATGCCCAAACAGCACTCTGCCCTTGGAATGAAAATCTGAGATTGTTTTGAATTTTTCTTAACCTGTAAATAGAAGGCTGGTAGTAGGATTAGTAGGCACTGATGGAAGAAGTATTAGGAAATGAGAATCCTAAAAATCATCTCCTTTTCTTTTGTCTTCAGAGGCCCTGACAGGTCTCCCTCTCCCTTTTTTCTACTCACTCAAACTTAACAACAAAATCCTTCCCACTAAGTCATCCATGACTTTCAGCCTTTTTCTTTTTCAGTATCTTGAAACACTTACCATGTAAAAAAGAAAGATATATCTAATTGAATTGTCCTTCTCTACTCACTCATACAGCTCACAGTAGTATACCAGAAGGTCCTTCATGTGAGTGCATCCTGCACAGCTCATGTAGGGATACCCATCCCTATTAATTGAACATCTGAAGATCCAATGATGGTCCTGTTTGCAAACACACAGCAGACCCAAACAGCCAAAGGAGACAAAAATCTCATTGTTGCTTGATGTGATACGGGATGCTAATTATCCCACTTTTTCTGTGAAGAGCAACAAGGCGGTTGCATTTACGCAAAGCTACGTCACAAGCTGCAACAGAGCCATTGGGTAGGCTCAGGTGCCCTTGCTTACAGTCCAAACCTACTCCAGACAAATATTTCTCAGGGATGCCATTGCACCAAAAGCCTTACTACACCCAAACCTGTACACATGGAGATGTGCAGCTGCATTGCCTGTCTCTCCTAGCCACCCACCCTCTTACAGACAAATGCAAGATCAGCTGGACAGCATTTGCTCCTCAGGAAATCCAACTGGCTGTTCCTTATCACCACATTGATCTCTAGGTACACACAGTTTGATTATTTTTTATTCCAATGCCTTTCCTGGTAGGTGTTGGTGCTGACTTCTTTATGTAATTCCAGGTCCACCTTTCTCTCTTCTTTGAGTACGGAGATTATATCTGCACAGCCCAAGCTGCCTGCTTTCCTTTACACTCTCCAGTGAATATATTCAATTTAATCATGTTCTAGCTTGTCTGTTCTTTTCCTCTTCTGTCTTGCGTCTTTCCATCTTTACATCACAGTGAAGCACTTTTTTTGTTGGAGAAAACTGAAGCAAAAAAGCATTAAATACGTCAGCCTTCTCTAGGTCATCTGTACCTCTCCTGTTCCTCATTAGGTAATGGGCTTCTGCCTGCTGCTGTCTTTCTCTTACTTTACTGTATTTATAGCACCTTTCTCCTTGTTTCCTAACACTCCTCAGTGGTTGTAAATCATTTAGCACCGAAACCTTTCTGCCCTGCATGCTTATTTTATTCCTTGATCTCATCCTCAGTAATGTGACCTCATTCTCCTTTTTCAAATTATTCTTCTGGGACTCTCCTATCCTTACCCTACCCTCTGGCTATCCACAGTGGGTAGAGGTGAATCTTCTACATGAGTAATGTAGCCTGGCTCAAGTGCTTACTGTCCATGAGGGGAGCTGCAGCTCCTCACTTTCGGCCACACTGAATAATCCTGCCACAGTGTAGGACCTCACTCAAACAGAAAGTTTTTATCAACCACACAACACCTAAATTACTCCCAATCCTTCCAGGACCCACAGACAGGGGATATGCCCTGTATCTGGGCCATATCAAGGGTATGCCAGATGAAATCCTCTTATCTGCATCTTATATCACTGACAAGCTCTGCCAGCAATGGGTGGGAAATCGTGGGCTTCCTCTTTCCCATGTCACGTTTCCACCAGCAAAGGACGAAGGAGCATTCAGAGAGAACGGAACAGGACACTACAGAAATGTCTTTGCCCCCCCATGAGGGAAAGTCACAGCAGTCTGCCCCTAGTTTTCAAGCCTGCTGGAGACCTTAGTGTCAGCTCGAGATTTATTTGTGTGTCTTCTGCAAGAGGGATGGGCATTTCCCTGTGCAGATCCACTGTGGCAAGGTTAAAAGAATGCAGGTCTGCCTTACCCTGTTCCTCCTCCCTCCTGCTTAAAGGAACCAACACTTCCTAAAGCCACCTTCACAAAGTCTGCAGTGGTTTAACACAACACTAGCAAAAGTAAAGCTGTAAAAAATATGTATATCTTTACAACATGTATCTCCTTTGGCAAAAAAATCTGATGAAAAGAGCAAAAGCAATCACTGTCCCACAGTAAGGAGAACTCAAACAAGTTGAGTTAAGAAGTACTGGGAAATTGAGATGTGTTCAGCCTGTCCCTGTGTGTGCTGCAGAAGAGGGATGTCTGAGCAAGAGAGGTTCACCTATGTTTGACTTCCTGAAGAAATGAGGGGGTTGCAACCTTACCCGTTCTTTCCATGATGCTCAGCACTGCAGATCCCACACCAAAGTCCCTGCAGTGCTCTGCCATCACCAGCAGCAGGCTGAAATGCCTCCTGACTGATGATGGGCTCCAGTCCTGCTTCACGTAACCTCACTAGAGGTAGTGCTGGGAACAACTGGTAAAAGAATGATTCAAAACAAACAAAAAGTAAAAACCACAAACGAACAAACAAACCAACCCCAAACAAACAAACAATCAAACAACAAAAAGCTGATCACAGCTCCAGTCCAGGTAAGACACCAATGAGAGCTGATCACAACCTTCCAGGTAGGACACTAAAGACTTCCTCTGTCCAGTTTGGGTTTGGTGAAAACAAGAGTGAGTGTGCTAAATTTTTACTTGGTCTCACCAGGCAGCTTTCATCCTCAGAATAAGTCATCAAATAATTTGCAAAATGCTTGCAATTGTACTGATGCATGCTGCCTCCACTGGTCAAGCATGTTTTTTAGGAAGTACCTTAATCTCAGCATGTACCTCCTCAAGATGCTTCCTCTCTGAGATTAGCACTCAGAAGCTGAAGGAAGGGAAAACGGCCATGATTTCTGAACCAGCAGCCCAGGGTGTTTTATTGCAGTGCACCTGGGGGCAAACAGCTCCAGAGAGTGTCACCTACTTCATTAGAGACCACAATTAATGCACAGCTGACAACAGAAATCAACAATCCTCACAGGCCTCTCTTCCAAATGTCTCAGATTAAAACATGATTTTAAAATACTTTAAAGGTACATTTTTAGCATCTATGACACTCATTACTTACACATATATCTGACTGCCGTGGTGTGCTGAAGCATCAGCTATAACATCACAGAAGTGATCTCCTGCTGACAAGTCCCTACATGATCTCAACCTTTCTTTACCCAGACAGGGTTGCTTGTTTAGTTTATTTAAGCCTTAATTCTTTAAATTCAGGTCAACTCTAAGGAATTTCCCAAAGTCAGCCTAGAGCCTGGGTAGGAGATCAGCAGGGCTGGTATATTTTTCGGTCTGCAGCTGATCCAGGCCCTTGTCACTGCCTATCTCACCCTGTGCGACCTCAGCTGAACCAGCCTGGCCTCACCAGCTACAGTATCAGGTTGTGTGAATGCAATCTAAATTCAGCAAGCAGCCCTAATTAGTGCTCCTTATGTTTATTTGACTCACCAAAGATACGTGACGACCTAAGTAGTAAATCTCATCGTTGCATAGGAACTACAGGGATCAGTTCATTTCCAAATGTGTCCTGGATGGAGCCCAAGATATCTAATACTGTGGGGAAAACACATATTGGCTGTCAAATTAAAGCAACAGTGGCTCTGCCACAAATGGCAACTTCCTCCTGGAAGAGTGAAAGATGGCTGTAACTGCTGGTGCTTTTAGATGTACTTTCAGAGTATTAATAGAGCTGACTTAAAATAGGTCCTCTCACTCCAGCTCCTGCTTTAACTCATACCCAAACGCTAAACATACTGTGGCTGCTCCTGCTAATACGTTCTCTGACAAATCACAGCCCTGCATAGGTTTCCTTTCAGTATCTCCAATTTACTCTTTAATGGGAAACAAATGTGTCTTATTTGCCAATTGCTTAATGAGCCTTCAAGAATTTCCAGACATGCAATGGGATGATGCTTATTAGAGTTGCTTGCAAATTGTTGTATTTGCTTAATTCTGTGCCGATACGATATTCACTGGCACTTAGGTGCTGCACTGGCTGGTGCAATGTTAACATGGAAATGTGTATTAGGTAAAAAAGTAGAAAATGCAGTAGGAGTATTCCCTTTTACGCTTGACAAGAGTCAGAATACAACATATCACACTGACAAGATGTGCACCTAAAGAGTTGTTTTACCCACATAGTCGCAGGATAGCTATTGCTGTCTGCCTTCCCATAGTAAGCCTCCTTAGAAATACATCAAGGATCTGAGCCTGGCAACTTCATGTCTGCTTAATTTCACGCACCTAGGGTTTACTATTGATTATACAAAGACAGTCTTTGTTTTGACAGCCATGCAAAGGAAAGATGCCTCTCTGTGGATTTGTACATACAGTTTTGAGTTTGACTTTTTTTTTTTTTTTTTTTTTAGGGTGACAACTCCACCAGGAAGTACTTTCAGATACAGTCTTCCTGACATAAATATTTATACTATCACCTGCCTTTCCACCTGTTCTCAGCCACTGGGACAGAGGAGGGAAGCATGGATTAAAGGCTGGGGACAAGGGGAAATACACCTGGGAAAGAAGCTGAGAGAGGAGCCTGGGGCGTGAGAATGGATGGAGAAGATGAGGAAGGGCAAAGGATGGAGTCATGGGCAGAGGTGGCAGAATTAATAAAAATATAGCATAGAAAATATAATTTTGGCTAGGATGTGAGCAGCTTTTTGCTGGCAAACCTGTTGGTGTCCATTGCTCTTCCTTCACAAAGGGGTTTGAGGGGTGCTGGGTTTCATGTGAGCTGAAGATATGTGGCTATAGACACTGCAAAGCGGCTTCACCAACAAAGAACCAGATGCAGTGAGTTTGTTCAGAATCAGATGGAGTTTGGGGAAATACCACCCCAAAATAGGAGGTCATTGGAATAGAAACAAAAAGAGAAATTGTACATTGACCCTGAACTCATCTGACCGAAAAAAGGAATAAATCCCTCATTTTTCCAGCATAAAAACCTATGCAATTTTCTAGAGACTAAGAGGCCTTAGATCTTACTGCTTTGTCTTTCTTATTGCTAGTAGGGCATTCAGCCTTAAGAAAACCATTAAGAATATTTTCCCAGGGTATCCCAGGCTTTTTACTATTCAATAGCAGGGGGAAAAATGAATTAATATTATTCTGTTGGTTTCACAAACTGAGAGAGAGAACTTAAGGATTTTCCTCTCAGAAAAGTTTTATCTTGCAAGTCTCAACTGTACCACAATTAGCCACATTTACTGCAGAATAACCCCATTAGTATTCAGCATGTATTTGAAATATACAGACGCACTAGATAAAAACTAGCAGTACGAAATTATTGCACCAAGGGAAAAAGGCCAAGATAGGATCCGATCCTCTGGGGCTGACTGCCAGCGAGGCTGCAGCATGTGTGTGCTCTCTGCTTTACTCCCAGTGCCCTTGAGTTCTCAGGCTGTTTTGAAAGACAAAAAGAAAGTTGGTTGGTAATCATACACCGACAGATGGTTCCTTGGTTAGTTACTCTTTATTTAGAGGGAAGCAACTGCAATTCATCAGCTTTTTTTTTTTTTTTTTTTTTTTTAATAGCTTCATCAACGTAAACTTCCAACTCAAAAATCTATTTCTAAGAAGTATTGTGTGGCAAATGCCTATTAATAACAAACCTTGGGCTGACTGGAAGTCTCCTTTTTCAGCATTCATATTCAATTCCTCAAGATGTTTTCACCCAATTTCATTTTACTTTTCTATGACAGAACTGTCTAGAAAGTTTTCCAGGGAAGGCCATGTTAAATATATCACTTTCATGCCTGTAGTTAGAACTTAGATAATTTTTTCTTGTTGTTGGACTGCCTTTCTTTACCTTAACTGCAAATTGATAGCTAATAAGCTGTTTTGTTTTTCTTTCGATGCTAACCATTTTTGATTTGTTATTTTGGTATTATTTTTATATTACTATGCTTGTAGCACTTCACTATGCATATTAGATTTAGCTGTATCTGCAAATAGGTCTTTTGAATGGTATTTTCCAGTACTCGATATGCACTACAAGTTAAGAATGTCCCTAAGTAACTTTGCTAGATGGAAACCTGAAACTAAAATTTAGACTGATTGGCACAAAGTTGAAGACTGGCTCTCTAAAATAAATAGACAAATCTTGTGTTACAGTCCAGCTCATGCCTAGGCATTGATTTTCTTTTTGACCCTTTTGTGTTGATGTAGGACTTTATTGCACATCTTCAATCCAAGTGAAGAGCAATTTCTCCAAGATTCCCTAACTAAGGAAAAATCCTGTAAAAAATCACATTTCCTACTTGTGCAGACATCAGTACAGGCCTGCACCAGAATTAGTGAGTGCAAACAAACTTGTACATGAAGTAGTGTCCAAATTTTCTTTTACAGACACAGGGAGACTTTCACTGATTATTTTTTTCCAGCAGCACAAACTCTATGTGGCAGAAATACTCACTTGTTCAGGTATTACAGAAAAAAATATTACTATCTTGACTTTTTAAAAATACATTTTTTAAAATAAAATATTTTAGATTTGAAAACAGAAGGGGACCATCCCTATACTTAGTTATCTTTTAAAAATTGGTGTGGCTATGCTTATTTATTTTTAAAGAATTCCTCTGAAATTTGTGGGGGAAAAATTGGGAAAATCTCAGACAATTCAAGTAGTCAATTTAATATCTCTGATTCTAAAATAATTCGATCCAAGCCACTTCAAATTATTTTATATTTGGGGCTGAGGTTTTGGGGTAGTTTATTACAAATTTTTAAAATTTGCATCTACCTCAAAACCAGTCTATAGCTGGAGGAATCAGAGCTGAATTCAATACCATTTCCAGGTCACACAGCAGTATGCAAGTTCAAATTTTTTTAAATCCTCACTTTTTCTCTGGATATTACCACTATCAAATATCTGTCTCAGGATTCATTCTGTAGTACAGATAAAAAGGAGGAAGAGTCCCTTTCTCACAGGTACTTTATGGATATACCACATTGCTGGCCACCTAGCCAAAAAATGCATATGTTGATTTCCTCTGAGCAATGCTGTGCTGTTAATAGATAGGATCACTGATGTGAACAACTTACTTGCAGACTACTGTCTTCCTTGTCTTCCTCTTATCACGTCACGAATCATGTCATTATAGAACAACTTGGTTTGAAAGGGACCTTTAAAGGTTACCTAGTGCAAAAATCTCTCTTCTGATTAGTATAACTCAGTAGACAACATGTCATTTCTTCTGCTAATTTACCCCCAGTTCACCTGCCTGGACCTAAGCTTGCCTAAGTGCTGCTGAAAGGCATTAGGATGATGCCACATTTTCACATGGAGAAAGAAGGTGCCACATGGAGATGCCCCTTAGACAAACATATCCAAAGGCCTAAACTAACTGTTTCAAGGATTTATTTTGTGTGTGTCCTCCTTGCAGGAGAGCTCAAGGCTTTCTTGTCCAGTCAGGACTGTTGACCTTCTCCATCACCCCATTGGGAGAAACGGGCACATCCTCAGTGGTCAGCCCAGAAAACTTGTCCTGCCAGCACCCTCTCCCTCCCCCCAACTCATTGGATCCTCCAGCTGCACTCTTCCCCTCTTCGGCACTGATCCGAAATCCCCAAGGGTCACACAGTGGGCAATGAGATTAAGACCAGGATTTGTAAAGATGATGCCTTTTTAGACAGCTTAATAGGCCAGATGCTCAGCTGAGGATCAGGCCATCTGTCCACTCAAGTCCTACCTGTACTGAACAGGTTATTGCTAGCAGAGCTGTTAAGAGAGAGAGGGAGACAATTCGAGACTGCAAACCCAAAACCCAGCTACACAGGGATGCAGAAGGACTTCCTGACACTGAGCATGTGGAAGAGAAAATGGGATATGACGTTCATGGCTAATAAAGGTGCTAGTAAGAGAGAGACAATCCCAACTGCATGCACAGAGAAGGACTTCTTTGCTCTTTCAGCAGATGTGAAAGAGCCCATAATCAGCAAAAAAACATAATTATACTAACTTTGAAACCCTTTGCGCTGCCAGGGTAGTGTGAACTGAGCCTCCCCTATAAGTGAGTCTGACCCAGTCTCTAAAAACCAGCTGCTCCTTTAGTGCAGTGATCTGTCTCCATACTCACTCATAAGCAGTCTATGCCCTGTGACTTATAATAAAAGGGAATGATGGTCCCTGAACAAACCCAGAGAAGAGGTATTGATTTGCAAATAGTTTAAAAGAACATTCAAGGGTCATGAGCTGACCCTTTTTCAGCTCTGACATTTTATATCAGGGAGGATCCTATTGAGATGGGAATTCATATCCTAGACATTGTTTTGTCTTGTTTCATAAATAAGTTGAATAGCTTAATTGATTGACACCCACTGCACTTTCCCAGCTTCCTCAGACTCAAAAGTACACTGCTGTTTTCTGCCATAAATAATATGAACTTTCAATCAGCCGCCAGGCACAAAAAGGAACTGAAAATGCTTCATACAATAGCTGCAATCTGGCATGCGAGGCACCACAGGGCTAAAAAGGAGAGTAGTATTTGATATCACCAGGTATTCATTTTCTTCCTGCAGCATCAATAGCATTTGCCTACCCAAATGACCTAGATGCTAAACAAGAAATACCCAGGGTCCCCTGCAGGAAGGAAGACCAGTTTATCCCAGCATTTATGTGTGTCCAGGGCTTAGGAAACTGGTTGGCAGTGAGTGCAACATGGAGGTCACGCTGAACCACCAAAGCCAGGCCCTTGGAGGTGCCAATACAGCATCCCCTTATCCCTCCTGGATTCTGATCCAACTCTATCTCCACCCAAGTAGTGTTGTTTGCCCCCAGACTACTCATTTGTCCCCAGATCTCATTCTTCTGTTTGTTAAAAACCTCCCCCTAATTTCCAGTTTGTGCTTATTTGTGATTATTTGAGATCAATCTGTTCTCATGGCAGGTTTACCCTTTTAGGTAAATAGCTCTTTTCCTCCCTGGATATTTAGGCCCCTCATGGATTTAGTGTTCATTTCTCCTCCTCAGACTTGGATTTGCTAAAGGAAATAAATAAGCCACACACTCTTACTTTTAAGAAAATTTAATGGCTTTGTAAGCAATTCTGTGACTTTAGCTGAGCTCTTGAGTAAGCTTATAGCCAATGTGTTCAAAAAAGGTGTGCAAAAATGAGTTTGAAAGTGTTAAAGACTTCCTCTTGAGGAAGAAAGGTGTGGATGTAAATGTCCAAGCTGGAAAACATTAGCTCTTACCTCACTGTGCTTCTGTTTCCTAATCAGTAAAACAGAAAGAGCAATACAGACCTCAAAGGGGAGTAATTAAGGTTTCTAAAGCGCTCTGAGATCTTCAAGTGAAACGTTCAATTCTAAATGCAAAGCTCTTTTGTCTGTTATTTTCTACTTGTTACTTCTTAAGGACTGCAGACCCTGGAGAGATGGCACAGGGCCAGACTAAAGTCAAGGAAAGACTTCCCCGTTGATTGCACTGGGAAAATTTAGTGCAAAAACTTTCATAAAGGGTGACAGGCATCAGTTGCAAAGACAGAGCAATAAAAACTGGGAGAGAAAGAATACTGACTGAAAGTATAGCTAGGCCAATTGCTAATATCAGTACTTTTTCTTTAGAAGCAGCAGCAAACAGTTAAACCTATTTTTCTTGCTTTGCTTCAGAAGTAATCCCTCCAAGGATGACCACCATACCATCCTCATCTGTAATTAATAAATGTTTGGAAGGACACTTTCCCACTCAACATATGAAATTATAGATGATCCCTTAATTCCCCAGACATTTGCAAGCCTTGTCTTGTCAGAATTGAATTTACTACAGCTGATTACCCTGAGAATGCACTGACCTTCTTAGCTCCTGCTGTGGTCTTTATTTTTTCCATGGCAGATAATATGGGGACCAGAAACTGGGGACTTGGTAGTAGGGATTATGTGATACTAATGAGACAAAGCTTATTGTTGATGTTAACTGTTATTACCACTAAAAAAAGTGCACAACTCCAGACAGATGGACTTCACTTTGTTACACCAGGAGGGAGTGAATGCATTTTGACAGTAGCAGCATCTATTTAAAATCTGGATCACATCTGGTGCCTCTCTGAAGCAGACCATATCTGATCAATCAGAATTATGGCTCTTCAGACCCCAGACAAGTTAGAAGAAATTCATTATCTGTTTTGAAGCCTGCTTCTCTTTCATCTATTAAAAAATGAAAGAAGATTCATTGTCACTGGATCCATTTAGCTACTAAAAGGAAAAAATAACCAAAACAGGACAGTAATTAAACTAGCAGGCTCTGCGTCTGAAGACACGATTAATTCTTTGAAATAATGCACATGTAGGTACTTGGCTCACACTAGGCTTCAGTCAACAGTTTCCTAGCTGATGAAATAGATAACCTAGGACTTACCTCCATTTCAGGTTATTTCATAAACTCTTGAAAACACCCACATGAATCTCTTCAAACTCTGTCAGAGGTCAAGATTTGTCTTTCAGACCCATTTTGCTCCTGTGCTAGGTGTGCTGCTTGGGAGGTCTGAGGACAGCAATGTCTCCATGAGGCCTCCTACCCTCTACCTCTGCCCTCCTGTATATCCTCTTCTGGACCAGCACATTTGAATGCTGAAAAAGGATAATGAATTCTTCCACGTGAGGTTTGCTGGACCCAAAAAGATGGTGAGAGCCTGAGTTTACAAACAACTAAAAGCAGAATGCAAAAGGATGTGTCCTGTTCTGGATTTCTTAATACAATTTTTCTCGTTATAGAGAGTTTTTTCTTGCAGAGAAGTCACATCAACTACAACTTAGCCTCTGAAGTTCTTGCCATTACTTCCCTCTTTGTTATGTGTTTTCTTTGAGGTCTGCAAGAGCACAGTTCAGAAAGTAGCCTTCTGAAAGCAATGGAAGTTTATTGCCCTAATTCACAACTTCTAAAAGAAAGCTTAAATTAAAAGATAAGGAATTTTATAAGTCATTTAATTAAAGGTGGTGAGAGAACAAATTTGTATCTTGGGGACATGGAAACAAGGGCATGACATTCAAAACTATAACCTTTGAAGAACAATTTAAAACACTTGTCAACATTTGTGGAATATTTCTTAAAATTCAGTGTCAAATTGCTATTTTTGATTGATTTGTTCTAATGAAACCCAGAGAAAACATCTACTTTCATGAGTGGGCTGGGAGCAGTGACCCTAACCTTCCAGAGGAAGATCAGGTGTGCAAAGGAGCCCCGGCATTAATTTATTCTGTAGCAGTGATGACTCAGGAGTGAATGATTTTGACTGCTCATGGTTTATGTCCAAATGAGTAAAGTACAAAATGAGGCTATAATAGCTGCCTTCCCAAAAATGCTAAACCACCCTCAAAATTAGGTGGGGCAGCTCCAAAGCCATTTATCTACCATGGGTGCTGAAATATCATGGGAAACTTAACTCTGGGTGATAGATATCAAAATCCCCTGCTAGAAGTACTATCTTCTCTGGAATTTCTACAAATCATGGATGACAATTTTCTAACCAAGAAGTAAAACTTAAAGGTAACTAAGGTGGAAGTGATTATGTTTGAGTCCTGTCTAAGCTAGTTAAAAACACATGTTATTTCAAAACAGTCAGTTTCACAAAGCTGAATCAAGTACAAGTCAGCTGTAAGGAAGGACTAAAGACTAAAAGTAATGCCTATAATGAATAGCTTAAACTTATTTAGTTAGGTGTAAAAAGAACCAAATAACAGCAAAATCAAACTAAAACTGTAATTAAGATAACATGGTTCAAAAAAAAAATCTAGGATAGAAACAGATGCAAAATGAGCAATAATAAAGATGAATGGATGGATGTTTCATGGATAGATGTTGTAAGCACTGAAATACATCCTGGAGCTATATGAAATTAATAAGGAAGCAAAGGGACAGGAGGAAATACATGCACGCAAAGAAAAAGACAGTAAGAAGCAGATGTTTGAGTCTATTGGGACCAAGAGTAGCCCTACCAATACTGTAAGTCCATGAACAGTAAGAGCACCAGAATAGTTAGTAATAATACAGAAAGTCAGAAGTGTTTAACAAATATACCCATTCCTTGCCTAGGAGAAAAACAGACATTGTGTTCATATCATAAGGAAAGGATGAGTATTTTCCACTCTAGGTATAATCAATACCCATGTAAAATAGTCACTACTAAAGTACTTTTTAATATCAGTAGAGCCAGGTACCTTGCACCAGGACTGCTAAAAAAGCAGGGTAGGAAGATCCTCTGGATGCTGACTTCAATAACTCAGGTCCAGAACTGGCAGAAACTTGAGAGAAAGCAAATATTATGGCAGCGTTTGGACACGGTCAATGAAATGATCAAATAAGTGTACGTCTGTCAGCCTGACACTTACTGAGGGTAGTAATAACAGAAAATTTGATACAAGATTTAACTGCTTAAAGTATTCGAGCAGGTACTCTAAATAATGACATCTTGCAAGAATATATGGAAAATAAAGCTTCTAAAAGTTGCTAATAAGATCACTGCAAAAAACAGATAGACCTGTTGCTCTCACTTGTTCTCATCTCCAGAAAAGAAGCAAAATATTCACTTTATCCCCCAGGTAGGAAATACACAGGGTTAGGAAAACATGACACAAAATTCAGATTTTGAAAAGTTTTCCTTTGAAAAGAGCATTAGTTATCAAACTTAGAAGGATGAAGCACGTCCTAATTAGGGCTCATACAATTTGATACAATTTTTCATTGAAAATTACCAGCTGTAACGTGTAAATTTTTGATTACTGGTGGTGATGTGGTAATAGTTCTTTTTTTTAGTATCATATGGTATAAAGCTTTAGAAGCAACGCAATCCAGAACAGCTGCAGAAACCCATAGCTGATATGAGATACTCTTCTCACCTCTATTTTTACACAGGCTTCAGTAATTAACCTCCAATATAAAGAAATGAAGAAACAAAGAATTTGTGAAAGAAATAGAAG
The DNA here is from genome assembly GCA_013398155.1 of Pedionomus torquatus. Lineage (NCBI taxonomy): Eukaryota > Metazoa > Chordata > Aves > Charadriiformes > Pedionomidae > Pedionomus > Pedionomus torquatus. The sequence continues at coordinate 100,952 of VZRU01009613.1, read as the reverse complement.
AGAAACAGCCAACCTCATCTAATTTCTAGCCAAGCCAGAAACAGGCTTGAAGCATGGTCTTTATAAATAATGTGTTTGTTTGTTTTAAATCTCTCATTTTTTAACTGAAATCAAGCACACTGAATTCCTTGAGGTGGAAAGACGAATTCCCTTTTTGTCCTGAACTTTCTGAAATTATCCCAGAACAAGGTCACCACTTCCAGATGGAGCATTCAATGACAGGTTTGCAAGTTCAAGAAATGACTGGGGTTCACGTTGCTGGTTGCTTTGTGCAGTTGTTTCTGCATTTTCCAACAGCCCTATGGAGACAAAACTCACTTTCAATTGCTAAACTATCACACCTGCTTTAAAACTGTGTGTGACTTGAGGGTTGGGATTGAAATCCCAGATTAGGACACACGAGTGAGGTGTCCAGATTCCCACTGTGACCAGTGGAAACATAGTCAATGCAGTCAGTGAGAACCGGGAAGTTATTTCCCTAAAGAAGATACCCACTTTGATCAGCAGGTTAAATCCCACACAAACCCCTTTAACAAGTAATTTTTCAGACAAAAGCCTCAAATTCTTTGCAGCAGGAAAATAGATCTCTCTTTTCCAATGAAAATTTTCAATATACATTTCTTTCTGTAAAAAAATTTCTCCTCCAGACCGTACAGAAGGCATCGCTTACTGCTTTAAAACAAATGTTCATTTGAAGACCTCATTGTTCCTCAACTTCATGGAAACTTCTCTGCTTCACAGCTCTGTCCTCTTTAGCACATGATGTCTGAAGGGTGCAGCTACTCCCAAATCTTTGCAAACATAGTGCCTGTTTTCAAGAATAAGCACAAACCAAAGCTTTGCATTGATTTCTCTCTGCTCTTTGTTCTTCTTAAGAATTTATTTTGGATGTGTCTGTTGATTTTTTCAAAGGAATGAAAATGACAGCATTTTCCCAAATGCTGTGTGACTGTATCCTTTAAAAATACATTGGGGATGAAAATTCCTTGTACCAAGACTGTCCTCTCCAGTCAGACAACCCAGAGCTATCTCTGTTATTGCAGCAGAGAGCTAAGAAATGACCAGTAATTTTGCTCCGATCACCCTAAGCCTTAACCTTCCATGTGAACTCTCCTGCTTGCAAGAACAGGGTGGGAGGTACAACGGTATGAGAACGCCTAAGGTATGAAGACACATTTGCATCACATCTCTGATAATCAAGATATGCTGCCAAGCAACTGTTTACAGGCGCTTGGTTATCGCATCATGATTTCAATATTCCAGAATATATGTAAAAAAAACCCAACCAGACCCAAACTGAGACAATACCCTGCAGCACCACCTCTGATGATAGAAACACATTTTCCACACCTGCCAACTTCACACCCAAACCAACATCTTTTTAATAAACATTAGGGGAAGAAAAAAATACTGACTCTGAAGTTTCATGAACTGTTAGTGTGTCAACAATAAGCTATTTCTGCCTGATGACTGTCACACCCACCTGGATGAGACGTATTTCTCAGCTGTTCTCTTTCGGAACAAGTGCACAATACAGGTATAAACCAATTTTGAAAAGCAATCAGATATCCTGACTTATGGATTGCATTGAAAAGAATCTCACAATGGAACTCAGACACAAGATTATCTTGTTCTTACATATGGTATAAACACATTTTCATCCTAGTCTGAGGCTGGATTTTAAAGCTAGTAACAGACAAAATGAGGAGATTTTTTCCAGTGCATTGACACCCTTTTTGCTTTGCAAGCCATACCAACTGCCAGATATTAGCGCCTTACAATCTTCTGATTTTCACCCCTGACATTTTTCTTCAAAGCCTTTTACTTCAGATTCTTTAGGTAGTCTTCAGAGTCCTACCTGATCTTCCCATTTGAATGTCATTCATTCACCTTTCACGCATGCCAAGAGTTACATTGCTTGTTGACTCACTTAGCAATATAGCCTTGCAAGATCCCAAGACACTTGATGTCACAAAGTTTGATAATGTAAATACTCCCCAGAAGAAAAAGAAAGTATTCTTTTCTGATTTTTCACTGAAATATTACATTCTACTTTTCCACCCAAAAAAAATTATTAAACACAAATTGTAACGGTTTTTATGGCATTCATAAAAAGGAAACAAACCCCAAATATATTAAAGAAAGAGCTGGACCAAGAGTGTAACAAAGAATTTATAGTCCTAATTCCTTAAACCAAGTAAAAATTCAGGATCCCAGCAGGATTCAAGGTTCCTCCAGCTGAATTTCAGTAACCTGAGAACTTTAATGAACCTGGCCCAAACCCTTCGAAACCCTAAATGAGCCTACAAAAGAGGAGCCCCTTCCTTGGGGTCCTCACTGGAGCAGCATCTGCCTGCCATCAACTGAGGACATGTCCTGCTTGGTCCCAGCACCGCCAGGAGATACTCCACCTCTCAAAGCCAGCCAAGTTCATTTGCGTCACATGCACCGCCTGCCCAGGACTGTCCCTTTTTTGTGCCTGTGCCCATTTGGCAAGCCCCTCCGGCCCTTCCCCCAGCCCGTGCTCCTGTCACCCTAGTCTGCACACACACAGATTGCAGTCTGAGCACCATTTTGGCACTTTAAACACACGACACCTGTTTTGAAGGTTAACAGATAGTGACAAGTATAATCACAGCCTCTGCTGAAGTTTTAGCCTGCCAGCCAGCCAATTATGCTACTATTTTCAATGTTTTTTTTCTCCCACACACATGTACCCTATCACTTTGCAAGGCAGCTCCCCAGGCAGCTGCAACACACTCTGTTTTGGAAAGATGGTTGCCTTTCTTTTTTCCTGTTCCTGGTAGCCAATGGCTCTCACTGCCATTCCCCACTGTGCCAAGGCACCGCAACATGATGCTCCTGCCTCGACAAGGCACAAGGATGCTCCAGCAGCTTTGTCCACCTTATGATCATTTAGGTCACTGCACAAGGCGAGTTTACCTCTGGACCTCCATCCTCCCATTTTGCTTTTATGGGCTCTGTGGTCCACAGCCAAGAAAAGTCACGAGCTGCCCCGGTCCTGGTTGCACTGCAGAACTGTGACTAGAGCTGGGGTCACTGCTGGGGCAGGAGGGGGAGGCTCAGATATCCTTGTCTAAAGGTTCCCACGACCAGAAGGTTCCCTCTAATCTCGGTGCGAGGGGCTTTCTTTTGTCAATGACTATGCCTTGACAGAGGTCTTCTCCCCAGACAGCCTGGGCCAGTTTCTTGTGCAGGGAGAAGGATAAGGAAAAGGACCTTAAAAAGCGAGTGCAGCAATGATCCCAGCTCCCCCCAGCCTCTATGATACACGGTTTACTGGTGTTCAGTTCTACAGCCTCAGTGGGGACATAGTTCCTGGCCATTGCATTCTGCAGAAAAACACTGGCCTAAACCTTCGTATTTTCAGAATTATGTTTCCAAAAACTGTCCGGAAGCTTCTCTGGATTTTTCAGTGCACCATTTTAATTTTGTCTTGGCATAGAAAGGAGAGACTAAGCTTTTTCCTTCCATCCCTAGAAGAGGACCCAAAGACGCCTGCAGCACCAGGACATTCAAAGTCCATCTCTATTACAAACCCTGCTGACCTGAGTTAAGCAGCAGGGACACTGAACGAGGATTCTTTCTTCAGGGTGCCTAACACTCTGCAATTGAATCCTGAGGGCAGAAAACAAACTTTGATCCTGGTGGATGTAATCTGGAGGCAAAAGAGGAAAAAACTGGGTTGTTGCTTCATAAAACAGGAGCACTCAACTTTTTGAAAATACTTTTTTTTTTTCCTAATTAAGCTGAAAAAAGGCAGCTGTAAATACTCATTCAAGGAGTCATTAACTCTGTTGCTCAAAATAAAGAGAAAGTAGTAGCACTGAAAAGAGCCCTGATGAGCTGACAGTCTGCAGCACTCCTCCCCAGTGACATCCATTGGAGTCTGCATGTGTTTTCATAAGGCTGCATGAAATAGATAGTCGTTTCCCTGTCCCAGTGATGGGGACACCAGCTGCGTAGAGCAAGTTCACAGCACCAGAAGGCAGTGACAGGGCCAGCACTGGAATCTAAATGGTGGAAAGTCAGAGGCTCAAGATGCAACTAGAAAACTTGAAGGCATTGCTGTTTATGATGTGCCAGCATAAGAAAACACATAGGACCTTTTCCTTTGGGGTGGGAAGGGTGGATAGGGTATAAAGTGGGTTATTTTGCCGGCTTCCCAGCTGTCTAGCAGCACCTGCCAATGAGCATGACACTCTCCCACTTTTAGGGAAAGGAATATCTGTTCCTCCTTAACTTTCTGACAAAATACCAATTTGGGGGAATCCACAATATCCCTACAGACAGGGAGCTGATTGCAGCAGTTTCCAGTGATTTCCCATACTTGTTTTGAGTTGAGAAAATTCAGAGAGCTGCATGGGGCCCATAAAGAGGTAGTCGTGGAGAACCTGGGGTGGCCAGATGCCAAAATCTTGTGCCAGCACCCCCTGACCTAATGTTGCACTAGGGCAGCTTGGTGGCATCACATCCCAGAAGACAAAGGTGGGGCTTGGCATGAGAGGGACAAGCCTGGAAGTGGTGCTGAGATGATAAACAGTTGGTGACAACAAACCCAGACTCCACCCACCCTGTCCAGGGAGAGGGCTGGGAGAGAGTGAGAAGAAGGAGAGTGGCCTTGTAGTACCTGGAGGTATTACCTTCAAGAAATAACAGATCAGCCCAATGAGATGCATCTACACCTGGACTATGGGGTGGCAGAGGGGTGACAACACACACACAAAAATACAGGTGATGGTGGTCTGATGGAAAGGTTCACCCCAGTTCATGGTCCACCTGCTTCTGGTGTGGGACTGAAACACTTCCACATGTTGGAGAGCTAGCACATAAAGGCTGTTGGGGATGCTAAGAAACCAGAATGGCTCAGCGAAATAGTCCACGGTAAGGAACAGGTTATTTAAAGAGTGCTTGCCCAGGCTACACACCAGTAATGCTCTCTTTGCAGGCTGACAACCCGACTCAGGGGAGCAGTGTGAGGTAAGGAATTAGGTGCCAAGTTCTCATCAGCCTTTTCCAATCACGACACTGCTGCTAAATTTAAACAAAATATGTTCCCATCCATTCTACATGCCATGTTCTTCCCCGTCACTCAAGGCAACCTGAACCTGATACACTCTCTAGACATTTATTTATTTCCAGCCCGTTCACCTGGTGATTACCCATCCCTCCAGAACATCCTATGACCTCAGGGGCAGCCAGGGACCAGGGGTACCAAGCCACCACTGCATAAGAAAGGGCAGATAAATGCAACCAAGTTCCTGACGTGGTGCACCCAGCGTCCTCACGAAGCATAAGGATCTGCTCGTTGTCCCCCTCTCATGTAACATGCAGCAGCAGACATTCTCCACTAAAAATAAGGGCTGCATTTGAACCAAAGGTGTTCCCAAAGAAGGGCTAACTTTGCAAATGTAATTTTTTTCTGGGAGCAGATCACCTTGGCAAATGCTTTTCCATTCTCTGAGAGAGAAGAGATGGAGGAAACGGCTGCTCAGAGCTCCCGTGTCCTCAGCTGCGTGACAGGTCAGTAAAGAGCAATGAAACACCCCATCAACTGAGCCCGTGCTATTAAATTCAAACCAGCGATGCCACACGAGTTTCCTCCATATCATATAATCAAATAAAACTGAAATTTCCATTCCTTTTCAGCTGCACTAATGCCATTGGAACGACATGTAGGGTAACACCAGGAAAGTTACTGCTGTAAAGTAAGCACCTGGGGTTTAGCTTGCACACTGTATAGATTGGAGGTTATTAACCTTTTAATATATTTCTTTGCCATGTGTTAGAAGCAGAGCTTTTAGGAGACTGAGAAAAAAATATATTTGCATACTGCTTGTAACTAACACTGTCAGTTAAAACATTCTGTGGTATATTGCTAACAGGATACCAGAAAAGCTCAAAACAGGAACACCACCATTAGCAAAAAAACATAGGGCATGTCCTCAGCAGAAGGAAGAGACAAAACACACCTATATTCCATGCTGGCATCCAAAATTTTTCCATTTGTCAAAGCCAAAACAATGTCATGATCATAGCATTTCTGAATGAAATCCAAGATGGGTGGGTGGGAAAATGCCAGGCCCTTTTATTTTTTCTTCAAAAAAAATTCTGAAAGGAAATCATAATTTACAAAACCTTTCTCACTGGAAAAAAAAAAATTAAAAAAAATGGTTACAAAAGGAAAAAAAAAAACAACAAAACAAAACAACAAAAAAAACCCCAACCCCAACAACCACCAATTCTAGTCACATATAACCCTGCCACAGCAGGTTTTGTAATTAGTACCAAAGGAGAGACCTGGGCTGTAATTTGGGTTTCCCAGTGTTTAATTAATTAAAGCAATACTAAAGAATTTGTTGGTTTTGCCATGGTCAGTTATGACCTGACCTGTAAGCTGTGATGAAACTACTAGGACTTTATTGTGTTTGGCCCCGTTATGTTGGGGTTTGGTGTGATTTTTGTAAGTAACCCCATATGGATTGCACACGCTGTCTAAACAAAGCCAAAGCTGTGAGCACCCAGTACCACTGAGCATAACCCTCCTGATATGCTCAACAGCTCTCAAACATGCATCCAGCCCAGTCCATTCCCCATTGATGGCTCCATCTCAGGACTCATCTGTTTTAGCATTTAAAAATAGATAGGAAAGAGAGGGTATTTCCTATTTTTCAAGGTCTTTATAGCCTCATAAACAACAAGAATGGAATTTTCAAAAATCTTCTCCTGCATGCTGTCCGGGAGTTGAAAATCAGAAGGTGAGACTCACTGGCACTACACAGGGAAGTGTGCAGAGTAATCACTCTTATAGCTGGATCCAACCTGTTCTGCATTTCTACTTCGCAGGTTAATGCTGGACGACTCCTTGTGAACTTGCAAGTGATCTAGACCAGCTACTCAAGGCACATGACTGAAGCTTTCACCTCAGAATAATCTGGAAGAAGGCCCAGATTTCTTCTCAATATCTAGGTTTTTTTCACCAAGGATAAATTATTTCTGTCATACAGACTGGGAGGCAGCTCTGTTTATGGTAAGTTAGTTATCAACAGGGTAGCAGAGAGAGACAGTTGCATTAGCCTTTGAGTCCTTGTGTATGAAAGCATGGATGGACTTCTGGGCTGTTGCTCAAGCCTGAATACCAGCTCAGCACCACATGCATTAGGGACATTAGATAAATAAAACCATCTACATCACTTATGAGTAACAGAAAATGGTGAATGACAGGAAGAACTTCCCTGAGCTTTCTGAGCAGAGAAGAGACCAGTTCCATGACACATGGCTGAGAGCAATCCCATACCACCAAGTCATTCCCCATCATCAGGAAAGCTGAATCCAGCCCTGGTGACCTCTTGGCAAACAAGCTGACCCCAACATAGGAGGCAATGGAGGGAGAGTGTCCACTTTCTTGACTCATCCCTACATAGCAATTTGAGTTTTGAGCACCTCAGTGGAAGAGCGTGAGATACACCAGCCTCATAATGAAGTGGAGCATCTCCCTCAGTTCTCAGCCATGACTCTGCAGTTAGCCATGCCAGGTCTGCCTGTAGTCATGTAGTCATCCACCACAAGCACATCACGTATACATTCATTTTAAATATAGAGAAGCAATTCACTCCTTTGCCACTGTGCAGCTAACTGATGCTTAGCCAATTAGACTGATCTGAGTGTCCTAAATGGGATGTAGTCAGCATTTAAGTAGATCATTGATAAAAATAGAAAATCAGAAGGATCTGGAAGCTATTTTGGTCTAGCCTTGGACTGTAAATGGTGTGGTTGATGGCTGAGACCACTGGCTCCATTACAAGTAAAAGCCCCATCTAGAGTAAACAGATGAACAGACTCAAATAGACAGCTTCTGCTTTCACGTCTTTATAAGTCTTTTCCTATGAGAAATATTCTTAACAAGATCTAGCATTGCCTTATCCCAAGGTCCCTTACAAGGGAAACAATTAGTCTGTACTGAACCCAAATACCATCTCTCTTTCATGTCTATACCATTGCTGCTCTACACAAATGTTTTCAGATGATGTCTTTTGATTCAGAACACCAATATCCATATATGAAAACACAGCCCACACCTTCTGGCAATATCAGAAGACTTGGTTTCCAGTAGATAAGATTGCTCCACTAAACCATATTTTGAGATGCAACATCCAGCATCTGATCTTTGACTGACTTAATATTTTCCTCCCACTATAGCATTTGAGAGATGTTAATGGCTTTTTTTTTTCCCAGTCAGCACCTGTGAGAGGGAGAGCTGGAGTATTATCTCTGTTTTATGGAGGATCACTGTTAACAGAAACAAGCTAAGGTCAAGGTTATCTGAAAAGTCTACAACCCAGACAGAAATAGTTCTTCTGGGTCCTACTGAAGGTATTGTAGAAAGTAAGAAAGTTGGCCAAAATTGTTCTTGGAAGCTAAGCTTCCCCTGACAGTACAAGAATGCTTAATCCAGAAAAACCACCACTATCGTAAATCTCAGTGGGTGAAAACTGAAACAAAGCACTGAAATAGGCAGTATTTATCCTAGCTGGGAGGATAACTTTACCACAATCTCCCAAAAATGGTGTTCTTCCGTCAAGAGTGGATGCCTTTTTCAAGCTCATTTGGAAACTATGAGCTTGATGCAAAATGGTATCTTAAGGTCTGAATCATGTAGGAGGTCAAGCTGAAAGACCATCATAATCCCAGCCTTAAAGTCTATGACAGATTAGTGTCTTTCATATGGATAGTTCTTGCTCTGAGCAGATGCTGAATTATTTCAGCATTTAAGTGTTTTGCTGCTGGCTCTGATACGATTCACTGCTCCTACCATGCTGCCTTCCAGCTCTTTATCTTCAAGAGAATGTTCTGCTGGTAAGGGATGACATGAGCTTTGTTTTCCAGTCACTATTTTATTACAACAAGTACTGGATCCAAAAATGGGCTGACAACCCAAGATAGGAGAGTGGCAGAATATCAGTTTACAGCCTCTCTCTCATGACAGACACATTGCAGAAGCACCGACCAAACACACAGAGGAAATGCTTGAAAAATACTTCCTGTGCTGATTTGTTCACATTGCTCCAACATGCCAAGAATTCTTAAGTATACCTACCTGGAAAATTCCCAAACAATACCTGGGATGGCAGAATTGTGCTTTAGTAGATGACACCTCCTGACATATCACCTTGGACTGATGTCCCTTGAGGAGAAACCTACTATTAGAGTCCAGCCTAATTGCAAAATCATGGAATAATTTAGGTTGCAAGGGACCTCTGGAGATCCCTACTCCAACCTCTGCTTGAAATAGGGTCACTTTCAGAACTGTCTGCTCCAGTTTTTAGTATCTTCAAGATGTAGAGTTCCCAAACTCAAAGTAATGGAAGAACAGCAATAAGTAATGTAACTACACTCTTCTTGCCAATGGTAGAGGGTATAGCAAGGGACGTAAGGGATAGCAGAAGAGGTTCCCAAGTTGCAGCTTGCGAGGCTCAGACTGGCAGTTCTGGGATGCTTACCTGGAGAGAAAGTAGAAACTCTGCCCTTGGAGGTTTCCAAGACTTGGCCATACAAAGGATGAGCTGGCCTGTCTTACTGTTGACAATACCCCTGCTTTGAATGGGAGATTGAATTAGAGACTTCCAGAGGTTCCTTTCAACCAGTGTGTCTATGATTCTGTAAAAGGGTAGATCAATGGAAGTCAACATAGCTTTTGTAAAGGTGAGTCGTACCTCAAAAATCTATTAGATATTTTTGAAGGATTGTCAGACATGAGCGTCAGAGCAGTTTGGCTGATTGACTGCACCTGTGTTTTGAAAGTCATTGACAGCTGACAAAGGCTCTAAAGAAATTTTCATGGATTATCATAAACTCATATCAGATTAAAACATAGGAAGTAGGCATAAATAAGTACGCACACACATATATTTGTGTGTATGTATGTGTGCATATATGCACATTCTGATGTATATAACAGAAGAATTTCCGAAAAGTCTGCCCAATACCTTGTGCTGGAATTTCAGCTGTTTAGTGCAATCATAGTGATCAGGAAAAGGAATGAGCAATTAAACGACCAAGTACTGAAGTTATCCAGGATTTTCAGATCTGAGCCCAAATGTGAGTAACTGTGAGAGGATCTCATGACACTGACTAACCAGACACTGGTTACTGTGTTAGAAGTCAGTGCTAATAAGCACGGATTAATGGTATGAAAAATCATCCTAGCCATACATAGGAAAAGGACTGAAGTAATTGTGAATAATTGCCTGAAAATTCCAGCTTTGTAGCTTTGAAAAAGTGAGTGATAGAAGTTATAAGAAAAGGGCAGAGAAAAAATAAAAAGTCCATTACACACCCTCAAATTCTGGAAATTTTAGATGGGACTGGTCATATTTCTCAATAGCAAAATTTACAAATTTTGGAGGGAGGGAGAGAGACTGATCAGCCAAGTGACTGCCTCAACTTTTCAACTTGAAAAGACATGATGGAGGGATGGGTCCCCAGATGCAATGGCACCAGAAACATCTCCATTTGTAGGTTTAATTCCCCCAGACCTTGCAAAAACCATGACTGTTCACAACTCATACTGGTGCATCTAGATGCCACCTGTAACATCTGCTGAGGACAGGGCAATAAGGAGCCTGAGGTCAAGTAGATATTTCATTTTGAGATGGCCAGACTACACATATATGACAAGGTCTACCAGAACCCCCCCACTTTAGTCTGCAGAGATAGACTGAGAGAAGGAAACAAAGCAAGAGACAGACCTCTGGCTCACAGGTGCTCAAGTGTGATAAGAATAAACTAGAAGAGGTTCAAAACAAGCTACATCTTTCACACTCACTGGCCCCATGATGGGACTGTAACAACCACATAGTCTTTCAGTGGTGTCAGGAACAGCAGGGGTTCCAGTTTAATGCTGTTACTATTTACTTATAAATAGTATCAGCGGGTGGAAACTCCTGTTTCCAGTTTTATAAGGGAATAAATCATTCTAGAAGTCTCTGCTCTCTCCAGAAATAGTAGTCGGTGACGTGACACATTGAGCAGCCTGGAAGACAAGGTCTGGGCACCAAGAGCAGTGGACAGGACACGCTATATTGCATGTGCCAAATTGGGGCTGGTGCACAAAACCTGACTCACCTGTTACTGGTCCCAGGCAACAGACTGGTAAGGGAAAAGCAGTCTGCCCCTTGGAACAAAAAGATCTTTCTTGGAACAAAAAGATCTTGGCCACATGTTGCTGTTAGGGCCAGGGACTTGAAGTGTCAGAGGTTTTTGTGACAGCTGAACAAATTCGTATACAGTGGACAGTCCTTTCTAGGAAGACTTTCATACAAAGTGATAAATAAACTAGAAGATTTATGATATAGGACATTAAAAGCTAGTATGCCAAAACAAGTATAGTTAGTAGCTCCTACACATACTCAAGCCCAGCTTTCCAGATACTATATACAGGCCCTTAAGCTCTTGGTATGATGAGCCTCATCCAAATGGATTTGTGCTTTTCCTCATGGTATAATCAATGTGTAAGTCACAGATTGGAGCTTCTTGGCAATATTACTGACTTCAGCATCTTACACCATAACAAAGCAGTGGTACAGAGTCCTGAAAAACCAAGGAAATGCTGCATTTGAATTTCTGTTGCTCCTGACAGGTTTCAGAAACCAAAACTCAGCCCCACAAAGCCTTGCAAACAGAGAGAGTGACAGGAAAGTTGGCCAGCACCCAAGCCTATCCTGACAGGGGAAACTGGCACAGCTGTTTCTGAAAACACTGGCTCAGTTCACCCATGCACCCATCAGTTTTACAAGTTAGTCATTAACCACCTCACCCCCACTGAGGCACACACAGTGTATGATAACCTCATGATGTGGCTCTCTACAGCTGACTGCCTTGCAGAAGTGTAATAGATCGAAACCGTCACAAAACTCTATGGGGTCTTGTGAAGCAGTGGAAGGAAAGAGTCTTGGAAGGAAACTCCCGTGATGGTTTCAGTGGTACTCTAGCTGCCAAAGAGGGGTCAGGATCCTCTGTGAGCACAGCCCTAAATGGCAAAGGTGAGCTGACAAAGTCAGCTGAGGCATTACTGAAAACTGATGCTACAAGCTGCATTTCGTGGTACCGTTCACTGGCAGGAGCTCATCTAGGATGCAAGAAACCAGAGTTCCTCCTCTACCTGGAGAAGATTCAAATCCTTGTGTAGCAGGAAGGTCTGTTGAACACAGGGCTACTGGCACTAATGGATAAAGGCATGTTCTGTTGAAATTGGCCAAACAGGTAGTCACAGCAAAAACTCATAGGGCTAGAAAGACACCAGGTGGAGAGAAATGAGACATGGTAATTCAGGCATTCACCAGAGAGCTGGCTCCTACTTCTTGCTCTCCTTGGGTATCCTTAACATTAGACTATGCCTCCTGTCTCCAGGGCAAACTGCATTGCATCACTCATTTCCTCATCTGTCCATATTTTCAGTGGTCTTGATGGGCCAGGAACAGATCACACAGAAGAGGATCAGCTCTCCTCTTTGATTTTGAAGGGTTCTACTTTCAGAGAGCTGCTTTCCGCTGTGGAGCCCTCGGTCCACTGTCCCCTCGGAATAGCTCGAGAGAACATTACATAGACAAAAGGTTTCCCTCCCCTCCACAGCAGATACATTATGGAAGGAAGCAAAACAAAAAGTGACAGAGGGCTGAGATAACGCCCTGGTGGCTGTCTAATGCTCTGTTAGGGTTCCCTCTGCTCTTCCAGGCTGATAAGCCTGGGAAAGGCAGTATGTCCCAGCTGCAGAGCCCAAGCTCCTTGTCACGTGCTAGCGTCTTTAAGTTCTCCCTAATTAATTTCTGCTGAACTTGCTGTGGTAAGGTCTTGAAAAGCACGGCACCACCCCGGTACCCCGGGACGGCCGGAGGAGCCCTGAGGTTGCATCTCCTTTCTTCTTCTGAGGTTGCATCTACTTTCTTCTCCTAGGAGCAGTCTTTTCGCAAGCATGTCTGCTGCAGTCGGGGAGCGGGTCCAGTAGGTGGCATTTCCTCAGCTGCGGCCGGGGTCTGGCCATGGCCCCGCAGAGGGCTGGTTGCTGCAGGCCTGGCTGAGGACCGCCAAGCACTCTTGGAGGAAAGGAGTTTTGCTCCCATCTGGCAGCTCACAGCGCAGCACATCAAGCGATGCATTGTTAGTTTTAAGACAAAAGCGGAGAGGAAGAACAAAAGATCAGAGCAGGGCTGATTTCTGTCTTGTCGTCCTGCCCGGGGGCTCTTTCCTGTTTATGAATAAAGTTTGCTGAGGGCTACAGATGAGCCTCAAGTACAACCTCTGCTCCAGACAGCCTCGAGCACTTGGGAGGAGGAAATGACTCCAGACTTGGCAACACGAGGCCCATCTTTGCCTGCACGTCCTGCCACTTGCTGGAGAGCAGATAGCAAAACCTCTTGGAGGAGTGGTGCAGAGACCTGCTCTTTGTCACAGCCCTCAAAGGAAAGGCAAGTGCACACTGAAAACGTTGCACCTAAAAGGATGCAGGGAGCCCACCAGTGCGGTGGAGTCCTGGATGCTGTGGAGTCAGCAGCACACTGAGAAATAGGGCTGTCTTGCCATGGGATCATACAGGGTTTCTTGTGAAAGCGACTCAAAAGGAACAAAGCTCTCACACCTCACGGCTGCCGTGTTTGCTTGTCGTGCTCATGTGCAAAATCTTTTAGCCTATAAACCTCAGGCATGCTGCCAAGTAGTTACGGGAAGACTTTCCCCTGTCCCATTTGCATTTGCCAGGGGGTAGCATTTGCTACGGCCCTTGCAGAGCCCTTCTTCCTGCAGTAAAGGCATGCCTGTTGAGTTCTGGGTTTAGATCTTCTTTTAACAAGAACCAGATCTTGATTTGCAAACGCAAGAGCCACTCTGCCCTCAAAATAGGCAAATCTGCCCATGATGACTTGGCTTAGAAGCACAGACTTTGGAGCACGTGCAGGGATCTGGAGGTTCTGCAAGGAGATCCACATGTTATCCAAATCATTCACCCATGGTATCTATCCACTCACCCCTCCAGGCCTGACATAATTAAGTGCTTTGAGGAACATGGTCCCCCCTCATTCAGCACAGAGAATACCAGTCCAATCAGCCACCAAGATCCACATCCTCACCCTGCCAATAGCACTGCCCCATGCAAGACATAAGGCTTGAGTAACATTTTCCCCCTCAGGCTGGACTGGCTAAAACACGCACACTGCCATGCTGGGAAAAGCCTGAGATCTCCAGCATAAAAGGTGAACACACAAACCATCCCTGTGGTACAACAAGGAGAAGATGGGTGAACAAGCATAGTTCAAAGACACTTTGTTGACCAGCAAGACAATGTTTTCCTCCCAAATTCCAGCCCTACAAATGCAGGTTGTGGTCTAAAGCCCCCTTCCAGGTCCAGCATCAGCAAGTGATCTCAGTGCAGTGTCCCTTATGGCTCAGGAAAGCTGTAGTCCTCCAGTGCCCTGCAACATCTACTGGCACAGGGACACCCTAGCTCTTGGGAAAGAAATGAGACAGCTCAGCTTTCCAATTCCCAATTGAGTCTCCAAGGCAGGCAGTAAACAACCCACGGCAAACAGCAGTTAGACAAGAGATAGTAGAGTGACAGAGCCATTTTCAGATCACTGGAGTATTTTGCACGCCAGGAATGACTTGAGTGGGATTTGCCCCAAGTTTGCAAATAGGCAAGGCACAAATAGCCTTTATTGGGCAAAACCCAGCATCACCTACAAAGCTAAGAGAAGGAATCGCAGAAGATTGTGTGTGGTGCAGTGCAATGCAGTACTGCACACCCAAAGCATCCTTCAAAGGCAGAACCCCGCCTTTGCTGGCACTACTGGTACTCAAAGGTGCTACTCAAAACGGGACAGTCATCATTGCACTGCATGAAAGGCATCCTTACCTTAATCTGTTTTTTAGGCTGTTTAATTCCTCATTTAATTTAATATCTTCCCCAGTGCAGGGGCTGTTGTCTTAAAGGGGTTTTTCCTCCGCAAATCCTCCCTGTGATCAGATCCCTTTCTGGCCAGAGGAGCAGCCTCCAGAGCAGCTCTGTACAGGGGACCTCCTGGTCCCCTGCATGGGCAGCAAGGTTCCCCTGGCACAGCTGGAATTGTGCCACCCAGCCCGAGGGAGGTGAGACTCAGCCACAGAAGGGCAATTGTTCTCCAAGGTAGGACCCACAAGTGTCCCCCTCAATGGCAGGTCGGTGCCAAAGGGCACTCTTGAGATGGGGTGACACGTCCCACACGTGCAGTGGTCTCCATCCCTGCCAATGCACTACAGGTGGCCACAGCAACTGCAAGCTGTCCTGAAACTGGAGCCTTTACAACTAGTTAGATAACAGATATGGTCCATTAGTTTGGCAGGCCGACAAGCCCCCCTGCCAAAAAGCTCATCTCTTCTCAAAAGGGACACTGTTAACAGTAACTCAAGAGGATGCAACAGAAGAAAATAAACAACAGTTGAAGCAGTTGGTGTAATTGGCCAGCAGATGAAAATAAATTTATGCCAGCTTGTGAATACGGCTGCTGAGCATGATTCAGTGCATAAATTGCATGGCACGGAGCACAGGGCAGACAGGAATAAAATGAAGTAAGAGACAAAGGCCAGGCTGCCTCTTCCAGAATATTACCCCTCCCAACTATCCAGCTTCTCCCATTTAGGCCCATTTCACTCACATGTGTCCCCTGACATCACTAATGTATGGGTTTCCCAGCCCAGCCATAATGTTTTTTTGGGAGAGACATAAGCCTGAGCCACTGCTAAAACAAATATCCAAACCCCCAAAACCCAAGCAGAATTAAGACAAGAAAACGTTCAGCAGAAAATCCCAACCATTTCAAGTGCTCTCTGAGCACCATACATGAATAACAAAGAGTAAGCCTGCCATTTATTCCTTTGCGGATCACTTTTAAGATCAGCTTTTGTTCTGTGCTTTTTAGAGCAGCTCGAGTCCAATGGACAAAAATTCCATTCCCAGGAGCACACAAGAAAGAACCGGGAGCCCTGGGCTGCACATTTCACCTTTACTTTTTTTATTCTATGTTATAAATGTTCAGCATAGTCTTAACACTGTGAGTCAGCGTCTTCCTTTATGCAGTGGGGCCAACAGCTTGGAAACTGGGATCCTGCAAGGAGTAAAGCATGGTGGAGGTTACAGATTATATGAATCACCCAGAGAAAAAGACCTCAGCCAGGTGTCAGGATGGGACCCTACAAAACACGAACACAACTGCTGCTTTGCAGGTGCTGCTTCTGGATCTTACGGGCAGCAGAGGAGAAAATCTCTCTCCTTGTCACACCCTGACCTGGATACATATAAGGCAATTTAGACACCTACTTACTCATCTCCTAGTTTAGCTGCAAACCACTTGCTCTCCTCAGCTCGCTCTGTGAAAAACCGACCTACCTTCTTTTGCAGGAAAGCTCCAGTTCTTGTTCACACAAAGGTGGTTTCAAAGGCAGCAGAGTCCCCAGTGCTCATGTTCTCTCCCACCTTCACAGAGACGTCCCGGCTTTTTGTCAGCTCATGCCCCTCCTTTACAGAGAGCTGGGGGTCTCCTTCCTACAGAGAAAGCACTGAACAAGATTCTAGCAGCAACTGGTTTTCCTGCCTTTTTTCCTCGAACCGATGGTCTACTTGTTTCCCCCCTCAAACTCTGATTTACGCACTCTTTTTCAAAAAAACAGTCATCTAAATCACAACGCAAAGCAATGAAGTCACTATAAACTCTGCAGAAGATGCTACCACTAATATCCTACGATTCCCTCAGTCTTTGCTTTGGCTGCCTTGTTTTCTTGAGCCATATGGGAAGACATTGCCTCTCAGCAAAATATAGACGTGAGAAGTCTCAAGGGCTATGTCTCAGATAACAAAGGCACTAGAATTTCCTTGACAATTATAACTCTAAGAACTAGAATTTTTCCTTGTTTAATTATAGAAGAAATATTTGGGCCAGATTTTCAAAGATTAGTTCAAATCCCATTTATATATGGCAAATAAATGGCCTGGTTTTCCCCCAGAGCTTAGAGGCTCTTTGAAAAATCAGGTCATAAAAGCCACAGCGGGAGCTGCTGAAGGCAGAGACCTTCTACCAAACCTTGCCCCAAACAGGTTCCCTTGTCTACAGAATCACTCCTCTTTACAGCCTCCCACAGAGCATGGGAAATAACGTCACACCAGTAGCATCAGACAGCTGGAGGAGGTGGGGACAGCCAAAGTTAGTGCTGTTAGATATAGTGGGCATATTTAAGCAAATACATTTTCATGCTCTGACAGGATTCACTAAAACTGAGGCCAAGAAGATCCACAGCAGTCATCCAGCCTGGCCTCATATTCTCCAGTACAGAAACCATTTTCTACTTTGAACATGACAAATGCTCCCATAGCACGACCACAGATTCTCCTAGGCATAAGGCATTTTAGGGCAAGGCTAACTAATTAACAAATGAGTTGTGTTTCTTTCCCATTTGAACCCACACCGTTCTTTTAAGAAAACTGGTTTTTAGGCATGAGTTTGCGTGCAGACACACAGAGGCACTCACTGCTGCATTCCTGTCTTTGTACCTGCAAAGCCACTCATCCAAAGTCCTCCAACTGCCTCGTAAATATTAATTGACGACTCACATCCTGAGGACGTAGGTAAATATCAACTGCCCTGTTTTACAGACAGATCAACTGTTGCATAATGTCAGTCGATGTCATTCAGAAACTAAAACCAAAAGGTCGTTTTCTGTTTAAAGGACTGTATCCCATTCCCTGCACTGTGTAACATTACTTCATGTTATGTAACCACTTTTTCCCAGTATTTTATGTGTGTGTTTATCCTAAATTCTGCTGGCTTCCACAGTTGTCTGTGCTGCAACAGCAGATAAGTGTTCTGCTTATTTATTGGAGATCTCCCTTATCTGCAGGTTTTCATCATATGTTGGAGTCCCCGGCAGTTTCCATCCATACAGAGCACCGCCAAGCCCTATGCACTGGTACTGGAAGAGACTGTTAGGACCCAAACCTTGAGCAAATACCCCTGGGACAAGCTGTGAACCAGACACTTGCATGGTTAATGTCTGTTCAGACACATCTGAAACCCATAAATCCTGCATCAAGCCTGGGTGGAAGGCATACCTGCCCAGGTAACAAGTGGCAAACCTAAACCATATCTTGAGGTTCATTTTCCCCATTTGGCACACAAATCCCCCTTGCATTGAGAGAAACGCCACTGATCAGAGGATTTTTAACTCCCCAGAACTCCCTTGGGCAATGAGTTCTTAAACTATACCTCATAAAAAGGGAGAGAATGGTGTGATCTCAGGACAGTGTTACTGAAGAGTAACACAACCACAGTGCCACATCCTTCAGCTGGGGGGTAATTTCTGCTCTTATTTGTGGGATCTGCTGCTGCTGCTTCATTATCAAAGTGGAATACCAGCAAGCTTTAGCATAACTTTGTTTGCAGCAGATGTACCTCCAGATTTCATATCTACAGGTTCATCTTCTGTTTACTTTTCTCTTGATGGCCAAATCTCTGGTAGAGCTCTGCTCAGGATGACAACACCAAGTTACAAAGGCTAGGTAGATAAGGAGCAGGAGATGACTTTCTCTAATGGATACAAATTCAGTATCAAGATATCAGGATCGAGCAGAAAATGAGATGTTTTTCTCCTCTCTCCTCTTTTGTTTGAAAGCGGATGAAATGAGTGCTATTCTTGTCACAGTTGCAACATCGCTGGTGACAAGTGACTCTAGAGGCTATTACTTGACTCTCCTCCCTCCGCTGCTCCAGTGCCCCATGGAGAACGTCCCAGTGAAAAGAATTACCTTTGACAAGGCCGTGACAAAACATGCAGCCCGGGAAGATTACCGGGGGAGTAGCCAGAAGCTGGCCTTGGCACCAACCAGCCGAAGGAGAGCCATAGTCTGCCACAGTCTAACCACCATCCATCTGGTTCCTTGTCTTGATCCTCTTGGACCTAGGGCAGGGCAGGCCTCACATTGCCTCTGCTACTGCACAAGGTATTCTTTTAAATAACTAGGCAAGATACCACGCAGTCTTTACAAACACATCTCTCAGTTTTTATCGTGGAAGTACCGTATTCATCCCACAACCATAAGGATGGAGCATGCATGTTGACCCACATCGAGCAATCCAATAGCTATGCTGGTGCTTGAGGCTCAAATATCTTCTGGGCAAGTCACCTTGAGCTTCAAACCAATTCCTCTTCTGTGAGGACAACATGAAGTGTCTGTCCCAGATCTTCCTCCTAACCCAGTGATGTCAGAGAACTTGAATTAGGAATGCTTACAGGTTAGAAAGATGAAGAGTAAGCACCACTTACCAAAGGTGCTCTCCCTGCCCAGTGATGGTTGAAGTTATAAGGCATCTTTTAGCTTCCTAAAAGGACAATTTTACTCTTCAATAGGCTTTTTAACTTTTTTCTTTCTCTTCTTGCAGCACAGAAGGGGAAACCCTAGACTTGCTGATTGAAAACTTT
The DNA here is from genome assembly GCA_013398155.1 of Pedionomus torquatus. Classification (NCBI taxonomy): domain Eukaryota; kingdom Metazoa; phylum Chordata; class Aves; order Charadriiformes; family Pedionomidae; genus Pedionomus; species Pedionomus torquatus. The sequence goes on along the minus strand of VZRU01009613.1, from coordinate 81,437 downwards.
ATTTCATGGAGTGAAAGCTGGCAATACTGTGGAGAAACATAAGCTCAAGAAGGAACTGTGCTCAAACGAATGCCCTATTGTGAGACAAGTTTTTCTTTTAGCAATGAATCAACGTAATAATCCATCTGTAACACTAGATGCGTCTGCCTGTACTACAGCAAAGGACCATCTGCCCATCTGCATAAACATTCAAAATGCTGCTGGGACAATCACGATGGTCTCTTAATGAAAGGCACTCAGCAATTAGTACTTAAGTGAAATCGTGCCCGGGTGGTTCTAAACCCTCGTTTGTCCTTCCCACTCCAGTGCAACAAGTGTCTGTAACTTTTTCTCTTTGTTTTTATTCCAGCAATTTCTTTTTAAAGCCAGTGGGGAAAGGCGGACACGTTTCGATTCCTGCAACAGCAGGAGCCAAGTCAAGTTGTAATCAACATATGTCTGGTGTAAGCTGCGTGGCCACGAATTAGAGGGGCAAACTGCTCATCGTTTCCAGAATACCCACCTGCTTGGGGGCCAGGCTGCAGCAAAGCCATCCACTACATGGCTCCATCTGTCTGGTAAACAGGCTGCAGATTTGCTGAAAGCTGAATCATTTTGCCTCTATTTACTTCCTTTTCTTTCCCTCTCTTCTCTCCCCCCACCCCCTCTTCTAATTGGAGCTCACTTGAAAGGTGCAGACACCCACAAAAACAATGCAGCACAATGAGGCCAGCGCTGAGGTTCGTTAAACTGCTCCAACTGAAATCCGCGCCTGGCTGAGGCAGAGCAGGCATAAAGGGGACAGACCTTGTCAGCGGGAAAAATAAAAAAAAAAAAAAGAAAGAAAGAAATAACCAGGCTACAAAATGGTGCAGAAAATCCATTTAGGGGTGCACTGTGTTACAGTTATAGAAAGAGGCTGCAGCCAAGGTGCAAAGGGTGTTTTAGCACATGGGTCCTGCTGGGAAAACCATGTGAGAGGACGTCTGATTGGTAAAAGCCCCAAGGACAAGCTTCTTCAGGACCACATAGCAGAGCAGCAAGGTGGAAGGGAGAATGGAGAACAGTTGTGTCCATCCCCAGCTCCACCACAGGCTCCCATGTTGATTTTAAGGTATAATCTATATAATCTAACATCTATGTCTAATCTAATACTTAGAGAACAGGACCTGAGCACAGACCCCAGAGCATACCAAAAAGTAGTGGAAGTTGTGTGCATTGGTATTGTAGCATCTGAGCAGGTGTTATCAGGAAAGCACAGTCTCTTGGAGAAAGCCGTCCCTTGCCATCCATAACCCAGAATCATCTTGGCAGACCCATAGGGGTCAGTTAAATATTTAGATGGGCTACTTGCAAGAGACATTAAAATCAGACAGTAAAGGCTATTTTCAAGAATTAACATCTAAGGAACAACTGATTTTTCTGGTGAGAGAGTGAGAAACTAAATCTGGTTTCAAACACCTGACAAGTTCTTTCCAGAGAAAAGCCCTCCTTTGCTAAAGATGATAAAGGGGTTTCTCCCCAGCAGCTACTCCAGGGTACAGACAGGAAAGGGATGTGAGGATCTGGTAAGTTTAAAAACTGCACATTTAAAAGTGTTGCTACACACAGCTGATACTGCTGCCAAGTGCAGTAAATTCCTCTGTGGCTTACACCGCTCAAACCTAGTTCAACATCTTAAAGAGCAGCTCTCCTCCATTCATTTTATCCACGATCAACTGTTTTCCTTTGGCTTTGGAAACTTGTCTACCAACCTGCCTGTCCAAAACAACTTTCCTCCTCCACAAATGTTTCACCATGATGAGCAGCATCCCCCTGTGGCCCCCATGATCTCCCTTTTGGGGGTCTGTCAGTCCATCCTGACTCCTTCCCCTTTTCTCCCCCCCAAACAATGCAGTTAAATATTCCAGAGCCCAACAATTTACATGACTAATTGCATTTCAAAGTTTGCAGAGGTGTATTTCAACACTCCCTGAACTCCCAGCCCCCAAAATGGTGCTCAGCCTTCAGCCAGATGAATTGTCATTCGTATTTTTCCAGCCCCGCTCACACCTCTGTCCAAAAGAAAGACGTGGGAAATCTGTGTGACTGGTGCCCCAGCTGGGGCGAGGGCAGAGCATCCTTGCACCCTGCCCTTGGGCCAGCCATAGACCAACACATTAAGGTTCTGATGGCAACAGAGAGGCACAGTGTACTTTCCAGGAACAGCTTTTACGGGAAGCATGTGTTTCGCAATCAAGGAGGTGTGATGGGAAGGTGAGAGGTGCTGGTACAGCACATACATGCAGAGGGTGCAGCTCTGGGGAACTTTTGCCATCGGCTTCAAAGGGGAGCACTCCCATGCACCGATGCATGTTTGGCAAAGGATGGGAAACTCAACCAACATCTCTACAACAACTGGCAATGAGCCAGCAAAGCCACAGCAGTGCCAGAGCCCAGTGTATAGGTTTTAAAGAGACCAGTACGATCACTGGGTCACTGTTCTTGTAGGTACCAGCGCAAAGCCCCACATCACTCTTGCCCAGTCTGCTACTGCAGCAGCCCATGCTCCTCCTCGTTTCATAAGGGTCACTCCTGCTGTCCTCCTGTGTCTCAGTCCTGTGTTGCTGAGAAAGCTCTGACAGGAGGGAAGGGGCAGTTATTGCCTTTTATACAATGTCTGTAGGGCATCTAGTCTCTGTTTCAGGCCAGCCTGGAATCATCAGTCCCTGCCCCAGTGATGCTGTAGGATGCTGGCAGCACCTCTGCCACAGTCCTCCCCACCATGGGCACTGTGGAGACAGGACAGATATGAAGGCTGATGTCCCATCCAGCCCCATCCTATCAGACATGCCCAATGCCCAGGGGATGCACTCAACCCTTGCTTTCCAGTATGTACCCCCATACCCGAGACCCTATTTCATAGCCCAGCAGCAGCATGCAGCTTCCCCAGGCTGGAAACCCCTATATCCCCCATGGAAGCTGGGCTGAAGCCAGCCTGTGTTGGCTGTATCACAATCCACCCAGTTCTCTCCCAAACAAGGTACAAAGCTGGAGCTTTCCACCGCATGAGAACAATAAGGATAGATGGGTACGGCACACCACCAACACCCAGCACACTGTCAGAGGGATTAAAATGGGGGCAACAGCAAGGGACCAGCCAGCCTGCTGTGGCATAGTCTGGATGTTTGTTTAAACATCATTTTTTCTATACCCAGTTTCAGACAAAACCTTTGTCGTTGCACTAAAAGAAATGGGTGGGAGGGAAGAAGAGCAGGGCCATCAGCCAGGAGAGCTATATGGACCAGGACTGCATTACAAGAGCCATTTCCACTGAGTTTGGAGGTACAGTGTTGCCCACCACCTCCCTTAGAGGTCTCGGAGCTTGTGTGCACTGCGGGGCTGAAGGTAAGGTTTCAGCTGGCAAACAGCAAGGCCCATCCTGAAGCATCGTGGGTACACACAACAGCCCAGCTAATGAGCAGCCCCACGTTACAAAGGGCAGCTTACTGCTTCGGCCGGTGGCCCAGCTGCCTTCTTGTGCCCCCTGCTCCATTTGCATAACTATCCATGGGGGTAGCGGGGCAGCGCCGCAGCCGAACAGCTGGCCATTGGCAAAATGGATTATATCACCCTTTTGTCCCCACGTCTGGCTCCCTCCACTTGCATATTCAAGCATTTTCCCCTCAACCCAGGCATCTCCTGTGCTGGGGAACCACAGCAGCGCTCGAGATACTCCCAGTTCAGCCTTTCTCCAGCAATTTGGTCTGCTCAGGTGTACAAGCCCCCAGGAAAAAAAACCCAAGAAAATAGATAAATTGAGGCAGAGCCCTTAGTGAGAGGGAAGTTTAAAGAAACGTGAAGAAATAAGGTTGGATGGTACCATTTGAAAGTGGATTTAGGAACAGGTGTAGCACTGAATACTGAAGTGTGTGAAAATGCAGCATTAGACAAATTAGCTAGGGGAAAAAAAAATACATTTAGGAGTTGCTCCTTTCCTGTCTGAAAGCCTCTAGGGTCACGGCTACCATTCTGAACAGCTCTTACTAGGGAAGATGCACATATCTTCAGGAGTTCAAGGTACAGATAACTTTATATATGCACAAACAAGACTTACGGCCCCAGTCCTTTTCCTGCTGATGGGCTAAAATTACTTCTTTTTCCTGAAAAGCAATGGGTTTAGGAAACTTCTTGGCAAGAACTTGAAGACCCTGGTGCCTAAAGACTCTTCCAGCTGTTTCCACTGGCTCTTACTAAGATAGACTGAAAGAAATGCCTTTAAATAAGGCTCTTCTGTATTAAATTTATTTTTTCTCTTCAGATTTCTCTTGTACTGTAGATTTCTGTGTTATTTCACTCTTTGTTTCTATCCCCATTTTCTCATTTGCTCTAGACAGACTCCAATATAATGACATTTGAAAGAAGAACATTCACAGTGGACAGAAAACTCAGCCACACTCACCCTGCCCTACAGGATGGAGAAGAACTTCAAGATTAGGTCACCCAACATTTTCTGTTACGAGATCTTGACTTTAGACTTTTTTCCAATGGCTTAAAGGTGTTCAAGCTGTAGTTCTTCCATGTCAGGTTTTTGCTTTGGATTGATTCCTTCCATTTGTCAAAAACCACCAAACTAACAAGAGCCACTAAATTGATTCAACACTTCTCATTCAAAAGGGAAAAAATACTTTGGCTTTGCTTTACTCAATTAAAAAAAAACCCAAACCATCAATCACCTAGGTAAGAAGCCTTAGCATCTATAAGGACTTTGTCAGGGTTCCTACAATTGTCAGAAAGCTGGTGTCACGAATCAGCATTTATGATTCCTATAAAATTTCATCAAATTTGCACCTTGCTTTAAGGGCTGGAAAAACACACTGGTTTGTAAACTCTTATTTGAGGTTTGAGACTTCAGCATCTCAACTCTCAACATTTTTTATGTGGTTGGCATGTGCCTGCCATCCCAGCTCCCTGCTGCTGCCCGGATAACCCATGTACCACCCAAACCCTTCTGACAAACCAGCTCTGGACATGATTTTTCAAACAGAGAGATGATGGATGTCACCGAGCAGCACAGAGAACAGAACAGCTTGATGGGGATGGGAAGGCACTAGGGATGCTAATGAGTCAGAGGGGAAAACCAGAACTAGACCATCTTGCAATAGCCAGACTTAAGAATTCCAGAGAAAAACCCATCCTCCCTAAGCACAGACATTGCTTTCTTGGTAAGTAGAATACTATGAAGACATCTGCAAAACATGCATCAGTTCCCCTCTGGTGGACTCCTGTTATCAGATAATAAACTAAGTTGTTAGCTTGCACAGTATCTTTGTTGTGGATCTTAATATCATGACAATGATGATGACCAAGTCTGAAGATCAGTATATTTATGTACCTTTTTGCAGTGGAGGAGTTGAATTACAATGTTTTTAAAGCTTTGTATTAGAGGGAGGTGAAAATTGCTAAGTCCCTCAGAATTAGTAAATCGCAGATGCAAGGCTGCTTACAGACTGGTAATTTGCCCTCATGCACCTTTCTGCATTATGCAAGATCCTCTATTCATGTAATGATGTGCTCTGTCTTCCACAGGAACACGTCTCTGTGCGTGGAAAGGGCCAATGGGAGGATGAAGCAGGGTCATGCAGCGAAATCAGGTCATCGTATGATGGACTGAAGCCTCATTAGCTGCAAGGAAGCAAAAGCTGCAGAAAGAACAGGGCCATCCTCCATCTCTCTTTTTCCAAGACCTCCCTCCTCTTCTGCCTGAGAAATATATAAGAACAGATTTTGAGGAATAACTGCTTTCCCTGAGGTGTGAACAGTCCTGTATTTTGATGAGTGATCCCACTGCTACCACACACCTCACAAGTAAGGGCCACGGCACTGACCTTTCCCTTGCTATATCTTCCAGAAACCCATTCAGACAGGATCTCAAATCCCCACCTGATGTAGAATAGCTGTAAGATGAAGCAAGGAAGAATAAAGGGGGAAAAAAAAAAAAAAAAAAAAAAAGGAGAGAAGGCCACTGGGGCAGTTGAACATTGCCCCTCTCTGTAGCTGAGTGCTCTGGGAATACATTCTCACTCCACGCTACTGCAGGGAATTCAGCCAAGTCTGTTTTGGAAAGTGGGACACAAGTTTTGAGTACTCAACAGAACAGCCCTCACTTTAAATTCCATCTTTCACTCACATTAGACGAGCTTACCTGAATCAGGACACTCTAAGTCCTTTTTCCAAACTGAGACACCATAGAATGTTTCATCTTATGGTTCGGGTCTTAAAGAGTTTATGTAGTGAAACATCGCTCTAAGGAAGTTTTAAACTTGTCTCCATAGAGTTCATGCAAAATTTCCCCATTTCAAATCATTCACAGCATAGATCTCTAAGTCACTTTGCAGTAGCAAAAAAAACCCCACAAAACCAGTACTGCTGGATGGGTCCAAGAAGCTGCAGATAGTGAAAGCGCCCTCATTTTCCCCTAGTAAATACCAGCTTTTGGCATACCAGTGACTATTGTACTGGCCAGATGGTGGTGGGAGCAGTAACTTGGATGATGTTAATTACACACAAACTCCAAAGCAACTGATGTCAAAACTCACTTTGAAAACTCACCAGAATGGGCTCCTAAGCATATGGCAGCAATGCTCCTCTAAAGTTGTATTTTGTGTGTTAAACAACTAAAAAGCTCCGCCGAGCGGTCCAAGGATAAGCAGCCCCAGCAGCAGAGACCCAGATCCCAACTATTTGATGCTTGTCCCTTTATAATGCTGAGGAAAAGGTACAAGGCTGTGGTGGAAGTGGCAGCCCACAGCTCCTGGACCTGGTCCTTGAGCACACACAACACGTTGCCACCCATTCAGCCAGCTTACTTCTTTCAAGGACAAGCCCTTGAAGGAAGTATCCCAGGTGATCTGACCTGAGCTGCACTAGATGATTTCTAATGAGAGGATGAGCCCTGCTGTGAAAACCCAGTGTGCAAGCACACTGATCCATACCTTTAAAAACAAACATCATATAGTTTGCACAATAAACACAGTTAAAAGATTGAGAAAAAGTATTCTGGCACCTTCCAACCACCAATGAGGATTTTCCAACAATCCCATGTGTTTCCAGAGGTTCTGCAGAGGCTGACTTTATACCAACAGATAATCAGCATCTTCACCTTTGAAAGTAAATGGAATTACCATTGAAATAAATTAAATTTGAAACTAAATGTGAATTCTCAAGGCATCACCCAACCAGAGTGGACCTGGGTACAGACAAATACATATGTATGTGTTTCAGAGAGATGATTTAGCTTACAACATAGGGGCCAATATTCTAGCAAATGTCAACTTTGAATAGGATCTACAGGTTATAGTTGAACCACATGCTGGGACCTCCCACCTCTGCTCCAGAGTGCTTTCCTTACCACTTTACTCTCAACCCCTCTTCTTCCAGCAGTTACTTATGTTGTTACTTTTAGGCTTGCTTGGAGATGCAAGTCGCACAGATCCAAAGGAAAATGGGACATGAAAGGACTGCGGGAAGGCAGCTAGCCTTTACTCCTGTCCCAAAGCAAGCTGAGATATAGCTACTGTTCCTGACAGATGCTTGCTCTTAACAGAACTCCATTTGTGGAAGGGCTACTACCATCTCCCCACACATCTGTTCCTTATCCTTATTTTTATATTTGGCCTTAAAAGAAACTATCACTCACCCTAGCTGCAACTTAAGCCCAGTATACCATGTGATTTCAAGCTCAGATCTTTCACTGCATCTTCACAAGTGCATTATCCCACTTTTTCAAGCTATCAGTCATGCCACTCTTCACTGCACTCCCTAGTCCCGAGCACAGGGTCTCAAGTTGCACACTTACGGGTGCTCCTGCGAAGCACAGCATTCTCTTGAGTCTCACCAAATGTATCACCACTTGTGAACCTTAGCCCAAAGCTTGCTTTTCTACCACCAGCAGGACAAATCACCAGATCCCTTATCTGAAATAGCGCTAAATAGTTGACGTGACTCTGAATTTGTGCAGTTGTTTAACTCCATCTAAATTTAGTGGCTTGCCGAAAAGGATCTTGTCTTTCCCCACCATCTCTTCCCTGGCACAATCATTTCTACAAATTGCCAAGACTATTTTGAATTCTAATGCTATCTTATCTTTCTCATCTGTCCAGCTTCCTGTTGACTGCAAATTTAACGTGCATACTACTTTGTTATCCAGGCTGCTAATAAAAATGAAAGATAAGCGACCCAGAGCAACTCCCACAAGCCCATGCAATACCGTCTTCCATTCTGACACTGGATGCAAGACGGAAGGAAACCACTCCCAGTGCAGAGCTGCTTACAGCCTCGCTCAGCTCACTTCCACTCACAATTCAATCTCTGAAACCACGCTTTCCCTTTCTGCAAACCATCCTCTGTATTTTCTCAACAGCCATTACAGATTTGATCCCATAGCCAAGCGCAACAAAGATGCCAAATTCATCATCTGTCAATGTCTTTTGGAGTAGGGCTTCAGATCTTGGGGGGGATGGGGTGGGAAGAACGCAAAGCCAGAGCCTGCCCCATCTGAAGTAAGTTTCAGCCAGTAATTCCTTTCACCCCTGGTTCTCAGGGGGGATTACATTAGCATCTGCAGACAAAGTGCACAGATTCCTTTCAGCAGATTTCTTCATTTACCAGTGTTACTACACAGCTGTTCAACTACTTATTTTCCTGTCACCCACTAATAAGAGCCTAAACTAGATAATTACTACTTCCCATTTTCATAACACTTGTTCTTCAGTATCTAAAACCACTCCTTTCTGTTTGTTTCCACCAAAGGGCTATTTAAAGTTTTAACAGCTGGCTGACTAGGAGACCAAGTCCTGTATTACCACAAGCACATGCAGCTGTACCTTCCCTTGGGAAACCCCTTCCCACCCTGAGCACATGGGTAGGAATGTGCCTTTGCTTTGACAGAGAGCAGGGCACCTACAGAAAGTAACCTTGCCTTTGAGGACAGAAAAGTCAATTCACAGCCAGACCATGTTTCAGAACTAGAAAAAAATAAATATTATCTGGCCTTCTACTTTTGCCTTTTCTCTATCACCATCTTATTAATAGCTGCAGCCCTTGTATTTTGCCAAGAAAGAACATCTTACCTCCTTTTATTCATGCCCTCTGAGGTATTTTCTTCTTTTACTTCTTCCAGGAGCTTGTCTTCCTTGGGGGTGGAAGAACCAAATGGATTGCCACATTAGCTTTCTCATTCAATGCAATTACACTTTTAACTAGAGTGCTTTCAAATACACAAATTACCTTTTAAGTGATCCCAGTTGCACTATTGGCCTTGCTACAATCCTGCATTGAAGTTGATTCGGTTTTACTTACCTCTATTGCTCAATTAAGAAGGGTACACAAAGAGAAATGCAGTTCCACAACTAGTAATTGCAGTCCAGGGAGAGCCAGGTTGTTTCATTGCCCACGGTGACTGATCACAGCACTGTAGTGCATTTCCCACCTACCCACCAGGGAAACTGGCTACACCTCAATTGCTGCTTCTTGGAAGTAGTGATCCCGTTGCATAAGACTGTTTTAAATAGTTTTGTGCATGTGCATGCCACCATCTGTATGCCCCGTGCTACACCAGAGAAAATACCTGAGGGGTAAGGCGCACATGGTGTGCAAGAGCTTCTGAAGCAACTGCAGTCTTTGCTCCAAGAGCAACTCCTTCGTTAACTCATCTAGGAAAAGGAGAGTGTTTTTTTTTTTTGTCAGCAGTGAACACTTTCTCCCACACAGTACATCAAGAAGCCAGTAAGCCTCTGCAGTGTTCTTGCACCTTACTCCACGCATATATCAGTATCAATATCACAGATCATTGCCACTTGTAGTTGTATGTGCAGTTGGAGTCATAAAAGCAAAGTAAAAAAAAAAAAAAGCTTAAAGCTTCTTATTGGCTACCCGTACTTTGAAATTTTGTACAAATACCTAGTTATATAAGTTGATTCAGCAATTAAAGGCTAATTCTCTTTATGATCAAAGGCTGACCCTAATGATCAGGCTGGAGCCTGTGTCATACCTTGCCCCAGCCTTTGTCATGTGCTTTAAGGTATTTACCTCTAATATTTATTTTCTTTCAGGTTACATATTTCATTCTAACCACATTTCATTAGTTGAGTTAAATATGTTGCTGGATTTTGGTTTTACGGCACAAGTTACAGTAGGAGTCAGCTCATTTGAGCAGACTAATGTGATGCACTGCAATGTCATAACCTAAGCTGCCCCATTTCTATCCAATTTAGAACCATTTTGAGATTAATTTCCCCCTTGTTCAGGAAAATCCTTATTGTAGCTGAACTAACAAAACAAGTATGTGGTGCAATAGTCTGCAATGAATAAAACATTACTTTTGAGATGATTACAGCATACGTAATTGCCAAGACACACTTTTGGGATCCAGCATGAGTTATTCCCCAGCTGCCTAGACTAACTTGATGTCACTTTCTTTTCAGATGACCAGAAGTCTGCCCCCCCCCCTCCACCTAGTTCTGCATTTGAGTACCATATTACAGAACCTGCCACAGACTACACATCTTCCACCAGTAAAATTCATAAGCAGACACAAGTGCAAAGCAAAATGTCATTTTATTTAAGTCAAGGACTATTTTCCTTCTAGTATTGCTGAAGGGATCACCTCCTGGGGAATTGATCATTACAAAGTCCCTGTCTAAAAGTTCAAGTGCTCTTGTTGTACATTCTTTTGAACCACAGAAAACATAATGACCAAATAGGTGGGCAGCTACTCGCAGTTTTATCCCACCTAAATTAGCATTGCTTCAGGCTAGAAAACAATTCAAGTAGTAAAATCATGGAAAATGTTAACCTTTAAGGTCACTACCATATTTTGATCAAAAAGTCCTGAATGTATGAAAAGAACATTTGTACATGTTATGAAGTTGGTTTTTTTTAAACCAGACACCATTGAAGATGGCAGTTAAGTATTTTGGACCAGTTGTCAACCAGGTACTTAAGAGTTCTATCTGAAGGTTTATTACCAATTTTGTTATGCAATTCACTTTTCACATTAAGCTCTTTAACAAAAGCAACATATACCCGCACCAGAATCACTGTAGACAGATTTAGTTTTATAGAATGCCCTTCTGAAAATTCATTTCAAAATAGAGATGCTTTTTCTCCAGAACTGTAAAAGCCATAAAAATGCAAAATATCTGTTAGGAAATTTTTAATCAAAATTATTCCTTAATGTTCAAAATAACATTTAACCTCCTACTTTTTTGTTGTCATCCACATATTGATCAATAGACTAAACAGGTAACAATGGTTCACATTTTTCCCCCACCTGAAACATTTCTTCTAACACAGGCCCAAGATAGGCAATACAGAGATTCAGGGACATGGATTATGCATGGCAAAGGTAATCCTCTATCATTTTAATTTAGATTCTAGCACACAACTTTGAGTCTCAGTTGTTTTCAATCTGCTCTAGGTCCAAGTCCCCACAGTCTAGAGGGAAGATGCCTTCTTCGGTGCTCTCACAATCACTTGTGTCCTCATCGCTTTCACACACTGCAGCTGCTTTCTTATAATCCCTTGTTTTGAAGCTACCTTGGCATGAACCATGATGCCTTACTTCATCCAGCTGTTCTTTCATCGGACTGGAACCAGGGGTGATGATGTTCATAAGATCATTTGAGTCACATGGGGATGAAACAATTGTCTTCATTTGTGTGTCGTCATCATCATCTTCATAGTCAAGGGAGCAAAGACTTTTGGAATTTTTTAAAGTCTGCAATTAAAACAAATGCATTGATATATTAACCATGACTGTACAAGGAGAAGCAGAATAAATTCCTTAAATTCTTGAATGGATCGAGATTATGTACTTGAAATTAGAGTGCCACATATGTTTAAAGTAATTCTGGAAACAATAAGGGCTGTGAAGAACAGTCTTTACTTACTAGGCAATCTGGTCTTGCATGGAGATTTTGCCTATGTAGATTTCCATTAGTGAGAAGAACTACCAGGCAAAGTTTGTTGTGTTTTGTTTGGTTGGGTTTTTTTTGTTTTGTTTTGTTTTTTAAATGCAGAAATATCCCAAACCCTAACTTTAGTCAACTACATGAGGAACTAGAGACACCCAGTTTGATGTATTAGCTTTCTGGCAAATGCAGAGCATAGCACTTGGCAACATCAGCGTTTAGGTCAGACAGCTGTGTTGCAGCCTGGTCAACTATTACTTTTTCAAAGTTCCCAAGTATGAGGACAACAAACCTCAGAGACAGCAAGAGTCTGCAAGGCAACCAGGAAAACCAAGCTTCAACTGGAAGCATCTTCTTCCAGAGTTAGCTTAGTTTGTCTTACACTTGGGTAGCATTTGAACAAGAGCTCAGGAATTTCAGCAATTCTGTTTGAATGAAAAATACATTAAAGGCAGAGGAATGCTCACCTGTATTTAGATAAAAGGAAAAATACCCACCTCAGTAAGTGTGCTACCTCCGTTCCTCAGACAAAGCAATAAAACGCCTAAACTCCCCATGTCACTGTAAGGGACCATTGACTGCATCCAAAAGCAACATTTAAGAAAAAAACCCAGAACTATAAAGACAACAGAACTTCAGATTTTAATACATGAAAAACTTCTATATTCTGTCTCATACAAACACACAGCAAGAGGAGGGTGAAACAGGGCTCCTCTCAGAGGTGGTAAGAGCCAGGAGAATAAAGTTAAGGCTTTATCTCTTACTGGTTTAGTGACTCCAGTCTCACACAATTGTTCTATTAAAAGTAGATCCACAGGGAATAAGACCAGCTTTCACACCCATTTTTAGCTTCTTACCCCAATTCCTTAAGTACCACTGATATATTCATATGAATTAGGAATATTGCGACACTACCAGTATGCTATATTCCCAGTGCTTTTCTAGAGCATTGGATAATCTTTTGACTTCACCACCATGTATCAGCAGCAACAGAAGCAGCTTACTGATATCTTTGGATGGTTTTTAAGCAAAACTTCTCAAATTCAGAGGAAATACAAAGTTAGTCAGCCTTGCTTGTAAACAACTGGATGGAGAGGCAAGTGAGAAAACTTCACTGAGGTGAGCTGATCTGCCCAAACCACACATGGAATACCTTGCAGACAAGTCCACTGTCATTCTCCAAGTTCATACAGTTCCTCAGATATCCCTAATCAAATCTCCATAGAAAGCTTATTGGAGGGGAAATCTTGGGTAAACAAAAACAAAAACCAAGCTGCTTTCAAGAAAAAACTTGAGCTTTGGAGTTCAATCACAGCACAACTAGGCTGAGGGGTGAACATCAGTACTGGTATGTGATGCTGGTTATCTCTCCACAAGTTAAGACATTGCAGCAGTATTCCCCAAGCCTGCACTGCATGGAAATACTCCAGTGGGATGCTCTTCATCAATCAGAGGTTTGTTACGCCTCCATTGCCCTCTTCTCCTGCTCAGAGAGCTTTAATACTATAATATGCATTAGATGATATCAAGTTATAGCTATTGAGTCAGAATGATCTAGAAGAGATCTAATTTCATGGGACAGACACAATCAAGACTTTATTTAGGAGCTGATTTATGCAACTCCAAGATCTGCATC
>VZRU01009613.1:54736-67858 GCA_013398155.1 Pedionomus torquatus | reverse complement strand
ACCAAAGAATAACTTCCAAAAAAAAAAAAAAAAAAAAAGACTGTTGACCATAGTTCTGTCAGCAACAATTCACCAAAGCCTGTTAGCTATGGTTAAAACCCATATCCAATTTTGCATGCGAGTAGTATCAACAAAATTGACAACCCTGCATGATCAAAAAGCTTTCTATTTCCAAATTTCACTCCCCTATGAAAACAATTCTGGTATAAAATACATCCCTGTTTTCAAAACATTTCTATGTAGCTCACTTACAGCTTGTACTTGAATAGCACAAGCATTTCAGCTCCTTTTTATGACTAAGAGGTGTGAATTCCTCTCATATTACTTAAAAGTAAACCTGTATATTTTTGAAGTAGAAAGTGTTATAGGAATCCCAGTTCTATCTCATCGCTTTGAAACGGCACATTTCCTGTAGTGTATGTCCATATAGGAGACAATATTTTCAGTTCTTTAAATCTTATAGTAGGCACTGGGAAGGAAAGGGATCAAATAAAGGAAAGCTTTGAGAGTTCTGCTTTCAATGTTTTAGAAAGGAATTCCCAAGTCCTCCTTCAAAATCTTTTATTCAATTTACTGCTAGAAATTAATCCAACCACACAGCTGTCTTTCTAGAAGGTTTGTGTACATAAATGGAAAATTGCCCGTTAGCTGTACTGTGCTGAAACCACTTGAATGGGAACTTTTAGCGCGTTTCAACACAACAGAAAGTGCATTGAACTGGTTCTTTGTTCACCCACTTGTCACAACCCAACCAAACTAAAAATAGGTGGATTTATTATCTCACAGCACAATCCCACTTCTTTCACAAAGCAAAAGGTAGAAATTGCAATGCATTCAGGCCCTCTAAACTGCAGCTTTACATGTTACACTGGTACAGTACCACACCTTTCAAGCACAATTGTGCTCAGTGGGGAGCCTGCGAGTACTTGCTCAATGGTCCTCATTTTATAAAGGATGCTGGACTAACAAGACAAAAGAGTCCACAGTTGGCAATGGATAGAACTCAATCAGCTAAAAGTATTCTTTTGTGTGATGGAAAAAAAAAAAAGAAAAAGAGAAACTCAGAGTTTTAAAAGAAGTGAGGCGATAAAATGTCTGAATATTAAGAAAGAAACCCACTTTGTACCGAAAACAATGGCAGGGAAGGAAATAAAAGAAATCTCTCTAGACCCTTGCCATACAAAGCAAACAAGAAAGGCCCAGAGTAGCTTGAAAGGAAACTAATGTATGTACTCTTTACTAAACCGCCAGTTCAGAAACCCACAATACATCACTTTCCAAATATAAAAAGCAATAAAAAGGTTGTTTTTGTTTTACTAACAAAACTAGAGCATTTGCTACAGTAGTCAAGGGAAAAAAAAAAGTCACTTATGTGCATGAAAACCTAGTGTATAATGGGAGCAGCAGTTCTCATGCTTCTTCCCCATGCCCCCATCACACACTGAGTCCACTCGTTTTTCCCACTCAATTTTGAATGGGGATGGAAGATACAGCTGCTCTGAAGAGATGCAGCTGCAGCAGCTGGCACAAAGCAAGGAGCAGAGGAAGCCCGAAACCACCAGAAGCCCTAAGCCCATCCTACTGCTTCTTAGCACCAGTCAGCCCCACAGGATGAGCTATTCCCTGAAGCCACAGGCTTAGTAACAGGCTGGCTAATTAAATGAGTTATCTGGCTTGCTTTCTGCCCCATCCTGCAACTTTTTGCCTATGACTGCATAACACAAGAGGTGCTGCTTTAAGAAATACCAGCACATAGGGTTTCTTGGCTGTTAAGGTGTGATGCAGTGGTTGTCATGATCATAGAATCACAGAATGGTTAGAGTTGGAAGGGACCTTGAAGATTGAGTTCCAACACCCCTACCATGGGCAGGGACACCTCCCACTAGAGCAGGTGTCTCAAAGCCCCATCCAGCCTGGCTTTGAACACTTCCAGGGATGGGGCATCCACAACTTCTCTGGGCATGGTTAAGATTCTGGAATATCAGCAACCAATTTAAGTGTAACACTTCCAGGAGGCAGCCAGAGCATGGAGCAACACAAGGCTTTTTCCTTTTTCTGTTGCTTCCCTGTATCTAGCAGTTGATGCAGAAAGAGCCAGTCAGATGGGCAGCATTTCCCTTTGAGGGCTTCACAGGTCCTTATTTCACTTCCTGGACTTATGTTTCCTAGAGATTAGTCAGACTGGCTCAAAACCAAATGCCTTTACTGTAGATAACATATGCCACACTGAAGTTTTAGATCACTAGCACCACATACAGCATGATGTGTACTTATCGAAGACATGAACCTATTTTCCTAAGAGGCTGGAGTTTAGACTCAGCAATAATTAAGCCCAACCACAGTACGAATTCATTGTACTGAAAGAGACTTCATTTAATGAAGCTAAGAAGAAGACTTAAGGAAGGACCTTAAATTGTAAGAACCAACTGTCACAAGAGACTAGTCCTAAACATCTCATTGAATCACACTGAAAACCACCTTCTGCACACAGCATCACCCACCTGACATCACATCCAACCACAAACAGATGTCAACAGTGTTCCCCCTGTTAACTGAATTCTCAGTTCATGCATCTAGGTACTTGCATTAATATTACTACCTGTGACAATTCAAGTTGGAGACATACAGAATTTATTGGAAATCATTAGAAATCTCAGATGGTTGTATAGATTAAAAAAAATACCCCAAAGTCCTAATCTCCCTATATTTTTACTACACATGAAGTAAGAAAAATACTGTGCTTATGGAACAAACTATTAACCTTTCTGCAGACTAAAACTCTTGACAGTTGACACTGACTTTTCTGTCTTAAATAGCACTGAGCAGTTTGCACACACTTCAGTACCCACAGATAACCTTAAAAAGCTTGCAGCCAAGAAGAAATACTGCTTCATTGGTATGAAGAAGTGCTGACAGCAGGAAAACAAGATAATATTCTTCATAATGTTACAGACTTGAAGCTTCCTAATATACTCTAAAAGCTAAAGAACAAAGCTAAGTGGAAAAGAATTTCTCTGCTCAAATGAGAAATCAAAGGTGTAGAAGCTTTTTTGTAAAATTTCATGTGTCTAAGTGAAGTGTTGCAGGTCGAAAACCACTGCCACTTTTTGAACTATGCCTCTGAAACAAAACAAAAGAGAAACGCATTGGGTTTTTTTCTTGCATTGAGCTACAAACCAAGTAGTTAACGAAAACATTTCTGTAACAAAAACATTTCTTATTTATGTATTTAGTGGAAACAGACTCAAATCTCTAGAAATTTCCCCCACAGCTTCATGGGCAAAATCTAATCTCTGATCAAATTCACTTTGAGAACCAAACATGCTGTTCACTCTTTGTAGCTCTGCAGTTATCCCTCATTTTCCTGGAAACTTGGCATACATGTTTATATTAAAAGTTGCAATGCTTATCTCATCTGTAACTAGGAAGCAGAAAAAGCATGGAGTACTGGATATTAATGAGAAACATGACAAAATGGTAAAGGTTGCTTGTTCTAAAAGGACACAACATATAATAACCATTCTTTACATCAGAGATAAAATTACTGCTGCAGTTCTTGTAGTCAAATAAGGTAAATCCTATTTGCAAAGCCAAAGACCTAGTTAAAAACCAATACAAGCTGACGTGCAGTAATACGGCTATGACTTGAAATGAAAGTTGTTCAGTACTTTGTCTCTGCTATATCTTCAAAGGTTATTTTAATTTTTTAGATGTAGGTGCCCAGGAAGAGAAGTAAACTGACATCAACTCATTTCACATCAGATGCTAAACAGCATCATGAAGTAACAGGCTTTCATCTTCCACTACCCAGACTGTTCTAGATTTAAGCATGCAGCTTTCTGGTGTAGTCTACCATGAAAGTTGATCTATTTATTGGCCTAGATTTTTATGCTTATGTTCTAAATTGTGCCACCATATCCTTCTAAGTTTTGTTTATGTGCTGTTAAGAACTTATGATTTTGTTTGGCTTATTTAGTGCTATTAGCTGAAGAAAATATTATGGCTTAATGAAATAGAAACATTTAAGTGAAATACTAAATTTGTCCTATGCTGACATATGCAAGCATCAAGCAAGATGACTGAGAGAGGCCACTAGGATAGTTAAAGGTCTACAAGTGAGAAAACCAGAATGCAGAAAGACTGCGGAGTATTTGGCATCCAGTTTTCTACCTGAGCATCACTGCAGTCCACACACATTGTTACCGACACTGGTGGGGAGATTTTGGGAACATGCATGCACTGCAGTCTTCAGACCTGTACTTGTTTAGCTGGGAAGGCTTTGTAAGACTCAAAGTCATCATTATTACACCAAATCCCACATAACCATGTGACGTCACAGGCACAACAGATCCCAAATACAGGAGAGATGGCAACTACTACAGATTGAATTCAACCTGAACACCTGCTCTTCCTTTGCCCTAAAGTCAGACATAAAAAGTGTTCATGATAGGTACTCCACGTAGGAAATCAAGTTTCACATTCAAACTATCCTTTCCACATCTTTTCCTTGTGGTTTGCAAATACTATCTAAACAGCTGAGGAAAAAATCCAGAGGCCACCTCAGAGCTAGTAGTTCACACCCCCTCGATGTGCTTAGTGTTGCACATGAGCTCAATTAAGGTCAACATCAAGTGTTGAGCTTAACCAAGTTCAAGGTATAAACTGGAGAATTGAAGCAGATTACAAATAGCTGATCAGTCTAAAGGTATTTAGCAGTGCTCTCTCCCAACAGAAATGATTCATGTTTTGCCAGAGTTGTTCCACCATTTCCGATGCAAGAACTTTTACCTTTCCCTTTGGAAAAGCAGCACAGGCTCTGGAAACAAGAAACAGCTTAGAGTGCACATTACCAGCTTAATAATATGAAAAAAAATATTTTATAGACTTAGTTTAAATAATGTCTAATTGATACAGATTTTACAAAGATGCATCTAGTTTTCTGCACTTTGAAGTGGAAAATATGGAAGTACACTCCTGTCAGTAACATGAGCTATGCACACATCCCTTATCGCAGACAGACTACTTCACAGGCTCAAAACATTGATATCCCTGAACAGAACAGTAGAAGAGAACTGCTTAACAACATTATGATTGCTTGCAGTATCACCTCTCAATATTTGAGGATTCAGGATCCAAAAACCCTGGGTAGCCAAAACCTGCTAATGTATTATTCCTCTGACAGAAAAGTGAACAGACTTACATGCTACAATCAGCTTGAACACCAAAAATTTAGTTTGGAGGTGATTTAACTAGATGCATTCAAACAATATCTGAAAAAGCTGTTTTGCTTCCACAGAACTCCTAATAGTTCACTTCACCATGCCAAACTCCATTCTCAAGTAATGGGTTTAAGTTGACTGATTATGCACCAGTGTAACACAGCACAGGATTTTGAAACCTTGTGGTTTCAAAACATGACCATATTGGCTTCATTTCCTGCCATTTATGTGTCATCTATTTTTATGGAGAACGTCTATTCCTGAGCACTTTAGCCAAGGTCTTATTCCTTCATGAGTTTGCTATGAACTGCAATTATTTTTTGCAACTGAGCAACACATGCACTGATTTTTGCAGAGTACCCACTTCTCTTAAAATTCTAAGATATTCTTTTTTTATATTTTTTTTATCTTCAGGTCAAATATTAACTTGATATGATGGGGCAAATTTATAAGAAATTGGAGAAGTAAACTCCAAATCTTGATTCCAAGGCTGCCCTCATTAGTTACTGACAGACATCAGCCTCACCTATATTATTGGGTTATGCTGGCACTCCATCATAACTAGCATTTTAAGGGATTCTATAATTGGGCCATAAAGTTCACTTCTGCCAGGGAGTGGGGGGATGGGAGAGAAAGGGAAACAATCTCAGCTTGGGAACAGTTCCCCCTTCTTCAGACCAATTTTCCACTACAGAAATACTTGTCCAAAACAAAGCCTTAAGATCTTGTTATAAGAGTGCACACCGGCACACATGGGTATATGTATAGGCAGACTGAGTATAAGTGCTGTTAGAAATCTTTTGCTCAATTCAATGCAAAACCCACAATTTAACAATAAATTCTTACAGCAACATTAATTCAAACTGTAGGTGAACTCCTGCCACTAATTATTTCCAGAGACAAGTTGAACACAACGCATTTGTTTAGAAAGAAATGAATTAGCAGTGTTCACCTTCAATCTCTATTACGTACATCGCATTTTTCTAGCTTAGTATCTGATTTTGGACCATTAGAACACTTCTGAAGCTATATGACTCAGGAAGTGCTCTCAACAGCAGGCAAGACTGCTATAGATTTTGTAACAGAGTCAACTTGTGCTAAAATTTATGTTTAGTAGGTATGATCTGGGCAACTTTATTGGTTCAAATATCAAAACTCACAACACTTCAGCAATTGATAATCAACTTTTTTTTTTAATAAAAGGTTAAGTCAGGAAACCACACGTGGTCCTTTATCCTTCAGCTACACTGAAAAACAACATACATTTCAAAATACCAAGCCAGAATTGAGGCAGACTTCAAGCAACTTTTAAGACAGTCAACATTCAAAACCCTAATGCACTGCAGTAACACTAAAATTGAGCTCAACTTCTCCCTGTATGGCAAACTTCAGTTCTCCCCTTAAAAGTCAGAGTTTGCCTGAAAAGGCTGTAATATTCTAAAAGGTATACATTCAAGTATAACACACACTTTGTTTTAAAGACTCAAATTTCTTTACCACAGCTTGCAAACTTCCCAGCGTAACACCTTTTAAGTTTTAGGCACACGGTTACTACTATAATGAAAACCGAAATCAGGAAACTCATCAGAAGTCTCATTTATTGAAAATTCTGTTTCTGGTAATACTCAAGTTTTATTGCAGAAGTATGTGTCATCATCAGCATATAAAGAACTGAGTACTTTCAACTATATGAACAAATCAGCTATTTTATTATCTGCAGGCTACCCTTAACAGCAAAGCATCACATCACTTATGCAGAAAATATCTGCTTAGAACTATATTCTGCTAAAAGCTGTGTCTAACAGCAACTAAAAACACACACAAACCTCTCTTCAGTTTGCATGTATTTGAAAAAAGAGCATGTAAACAAGTCAATATTTTCCATCCTAATGGAAGGAAAAAACCTGACAACTAATTGATGTAGATAAATTCAAATCCGTTCATTTTCACATTAGACATCCATTTTTGCTTTTATCACACCCATATAGTAGCACATACACATGCAGCAGGAACTGATCTATGCAGTGCAAGACTAACATAAGACAAAGTGACAGTTAAACTTAGACTTCCCAAAGTGGTTTTAATAAACCTCTCTGGAGATGCTTATTAAAAAAAAACCAAACAAACACCTCTGGTGAATCAACTTGGCTTAGGTTTCTTTCAGAAGACCACACATCAAGTCACAAGGTGACTGTCAAAAAGCAAGTGAAGTTTCACAACTTGACTTCAGGTAGTATTCACAGCACGGAAGACAAAAGCCTAGTTTCAAAATGCAAAGTGCTCTTCTGATCTGGTACTATAAAGATGCACTGGTCTATTAATTGGATTATCATGTTACTACAAGAATAGCCAATATTAAAGAGAATACCTTCTCTCAAAATTACCCTTAAAAGATCTAACTCTTTCTAATAAATNTGGGCTGAAGCAGCCAAAGTGGTACCACCAGCTGCAGCCCCATTAATTAATGCTCTGCGATATGTAGCTGTAAGAATGACCCTGATACTTGTTGAATACAAGCAGATAAATACAACTCAACTCTTCTGCAAGACACCATGTCTTGCAACTTAGAACAAGGGAAAAAACTAATCCCCTGCCTCCTCTCCAAACCCAGATGGGTAAAACCTGAGAAAAGTGCTCTCACCTCTCTTTAAACCCTCTGGTGCAGTGTAGGCACATTAACTCTAAGTACCCTATACATAACACTGAACCACAGCTCTTAACTCAATATTGTACTGTATTCCAGACAACATCACCAATAATTTTAGCATAATCCTATTTTATGACAGGCTAAGTAATAATTAATAAAGAAAATATCCACAGCTGGCTGAAACCTGGCTTGTGAGTTAATAGATGGCCCCTTTTCTCATAATGTCAAATGCAGCTGGTCTGGTACTCATTAGCTCTTTCAACAACATACTTACTTGTACATACAGGAACTTGCCAGAAAGGAAAAGCAAATCTGCAGCAGATATTAAACTGTCTCCTCCTCCTCTTATTAGCACATTGCTCACAGAAAAGTACCATGAGCACACAAAGCTAGTTTCAGGTCAATAAAGCAACACAGTATTGACCAGCTCCGAGAAGCTCCAGCTATTTGTGAGACATTGGTTACAGAACACCATTTACAAGAGAGGGGAAAGAGCTCTATCCTTAATGAGATTTCCTTTCCTTCGCTATCCTCCAGGCTTACACTCCCTCACTATCAGAGCACAGGGAACCTCCAGCACAAGGGCTTGCTTCATTACATGCCATTTTGGTCCGAATTTCACATTGTGACCCACTCTGCTGATGCAAAGAAAGCAAAACGCCAGATGTTCTCTGTGCCTGCTACCTCAGTAGCATTTCATTCATTAATCCAAAAAAGTTGCAGGCATCCATTCAAAACCAAGTACGCCCAGCCCAGTCTGTCCTGTCACAGGACAAAGTGCTGGCTTGTGTTCAGCTCACTTTTGATGCTTGCCTATCATCTCCCAGCCCAGCCTACTCCTATCTCCTTTCCTTCTTCCCAAGCCTGCTGGAATTTGAACTTTAAATGGACGCCCTCCGTGGCAACAATAGATAAAAAAGGAGCCTTTGATTGTTCATGCATTTCGGAAAAGAAAGGAGGAGATTCATCCTGGCTGCGACCTAGCAGGAACTCATCAAGCACGGCTCCCCTTCCATTGCAATGGGATGCCTGAGCCTGTGGCTACTCATTGAAGCTCCCTGCGTCTATGTTTTCATTCAAAGAGGATAAATTCTTCAGGTTTCCCCCCTCCCTTAAGGAATTAAAAGTTGATCCTATGAATGGAGGATAACACCAAGCTTGGACAGCAGCCAAAAGGTTCTGTAACACTCAGCAGTTTGGAGTTAATTCAATACTTATTGATATCTAGCACAATTTATAGCTGCATTATTTATAAGGGGAAAAAAAGAGCCATATTTAGACCTTGGTAATAAACTATTTTTAGTACCATCTGTTTCTCTAGTTTGTTCCCTTGGTTAGGCAAGAGCATACTTTTACTCAGTTCCCTCTTCTTTGCCCATTTAAAAGAATCCATAGAGCCTAAACCAAAGCACAAGTAAGGATCACGTTGACTATTTACTGTAAAGCAATCCTCCTAATCATGTTTCAGAAATAAAAATTGCTAACTAAGGACAGTTTTGGGCTGATGCAACAGTATACACTGTCTTCAGTTACAAAACTGAGCAGAATTTTTTTAATGCAAGGGGCAATGTGTTTCTCACAAAGAAGGTTACTATCTGGAAAGAAACAACTCATCATTAACGGCAGCAAGCCATCTGAAAAGTGTTCACACTCCTGGCGGCGCTTTTCTGGGCAATAGTTGCCAAGTTTCACCCTCATTAAACCCATAGATATTTTGTCACAAGTACACTTTGCCAGGCCAGGCTGCTGTTAAGAGGGGGAGGCATGAAGCATAAGCAGCTGCTGCAGGCACCTTGCCTCTATGAGATGAGGTGTTTCAAGCAGCAGCTGCCACCCAGTCAAAAGCTCCCCAAAACCTCAAATTAATTCTTCAAGCTTACATTTATATCCCGCTTTTGGTACAGGACATGACACTGGCAGCCTCTGCAGCATGACAAGAAGGGCAGAGTGAAGGGGTTGCCAGTTCCTTGAATTCTGAGTGAAGCAAGGCTTTGGGTACTTGCACACTGATAAAGTTCTCAGAAAAAAAACCCCAACACTTACTAACACCAAGACATTCATTGTAACCCCCTGACTCACAAAAGTTTCCTTTCTACCCAAAGTAGTAGCACAAATGTGAAAGCATTACCATTGTGTCAAATTAAGTCTTAATTTTGCTATAGAGCAAGATAGAAAACTCATCTAAAGTATGAGCTGATGGCATTCTTACTCTTTGCAAAGAGCAATAACAGTTAAGGGTTGTAAGCTGGTTTACCAAGGCTTGCAGTAGCAGTTGAGCATCCCTGGGATGTAGAAGACACAGCAAAACCCAGGAATAAATCCCAGCAAATAGGTCAAAACTGAGTTCTGCAAATGCATAACAGACTAACAAAGAACCTTTGTAATGGGTTCTAATAGGGAATCCTGAGGACTTTGAAATTTTCAAACAATATTATTGATTAATGTAACATTTGTTTGACACTGGTATTACATGGCAATAATTTTAGAGTGTGAGGGAACTAACAGCCTTTGGGATGCTTCCTTCCATTCTATGACTTTCAGTGGAAATAAAAACAGGGCACAGTACAGCAAGTACCACAAACTGCCAGGTAGATGGAAGGGCTTCTTGGCTGTACAATACAGAATCGGGCCATTCCCAGGCCCAGAGCCAGGATGCTGAAGTCTGGTCCTGGTAAGAACCATCTCCATACGCCCCAGCAGCAACCGCTGCGCTCCATCTGCCAGACAAAGCTCAGTGGCTGCTACCAATTGATGTGCCGAGAGGTCTGTGCCTCTCAAGGGGAAAAGGCTCCAAATCTGTGCTGCTTTGACAGGACACATTTCAAAGGACAGTCTGCCTCAACCAACACAGGTTCAATAAAAAAAATAAAATAAAAAAAATTCAAAGGAAAGGAGAGAATCAAAGTCTGCAGTACTTTCAGCAGCCCTATAAAGCATATGGAAAAAAGCCAACATATACAGTAACTGTTGCAGTAAATTTAAGAGCCATTGCCAAGTATGTTTAGGAGTAAAAACTAAACTTGCAACTCATAGTTCAGCTCCCTAAGATTGTTGCATAACTTGTAAATACAGTACAACATGAGAACAAATTAATACTGGTGATTAATCAGGATCTGGAAGTCTTCAAATTGCAGCTCACTGCAAGCATTGTACCAAAGCATCTTTCAGGCAGGCAAGGATGTTCACTTGTGTGGGCTCAGTATCAGTCTTCAATATATCCACACACTTTTTACATAGACCTAGGTGTAACCTACTTAACACCTTTTACAAAAAACTTGCACCTTACTAGCTAGCACCTAAGCTTTTTTAGTATGATTCTGCAATGAGATAGGACTAGAGGAACACATGAATTACAGTCTCAGAAAGCAAGTGGAGACGATGATGGCAAGAAGAGCCAGCATAAGGCTTGCTAGGATCTGCCCATCCACCCTTCCCTTACACACCAGATGGCAGTGGAAAGATGACAGTTATCTGTCCTTAAAAATCAGTGATCACAAAGAAAGGACTTTGTGATTAACTCTTAAGCCAATGCCCATTTGAGAGATGGCAGGATGCCAGCGAAGGAAACTGTTCCAAGTCAGGAGGGTCTGCACAAACTCCATTTATATCCTAATCCATAATGATCTGTCCCCTTCAACCCAGTGCCTGGAAGAGGTCTAAGCAATTGTGATCCACAACAATGCTGAAACCCTTTTTGAACCAGTATTTGTACACAACAAGCCTGTATTAGAGTGAGCTACATCTCATTGTAGCTGTATCAAAATCACATATTGGCAAAAATGAGAAACTGCTAGGAGATTTGCAGTTTTTCCTAGTTAAGGATATGATGAAAATAATAAGCAACATCATTGATTTTAAACAGTGCTCAAAAAGCATCCAGGTAGTCTTAAATAAGAGTGTGATTTAAAAAAAAAAAGTCATACAAAAGAAGTGGTTTTTAATTTTAATAAGCTTGATAATACTACTTCACATTTTGAACATCATCACTTCACTCCTCCATATGATGATCACCATTCAATAACATGGTTCCATGTCGAGGCCTCCAAAAGCAGAGCACAAAAGGTACAGAAAAGCCTATTTGTATATATAAATATGGGGTCTTTAAAGAGCTACAAACAAATTACTGTCTCTTGAAGATAGTTAAACACATCAATACAGCCTACAAGGTCACTTAAATTAAGGTGTTTGGTGTTAACTCCTCCTAATTTGGAGTGGTATCCCTCTTGATAAAACGCTTCTGCAAGGAACATGACATGTACATAAGTGTCCCTGACCATTTCTAGTAGTTACTATTTTCTACAGTTGTGCTGACTTATATCCACTACAAATGTTTGGAGACCATTTGAATAAGTTTGTATTATACTTAAGATTGGAATTTTAACTGTTTTAGATGCATACTTCAGTTATTGCAAATACACATTTTTATAAAGGGTTCCTCTTACCCTCACCAAAACCAGTCAAACATATGATATTTTTACTAAATCTAAACATACTCTAGAGTTTAGACAAACTGCTTTCTAACCAGACTGCATCACTACAAGATGCAACAAAAACATTACATTCAACATCTAGGTACCCTATCAGCTGGAGAAGTTAATTTAAAATAACTGAATTCTTGCCAATGTCCATTCTTCCAACAAGAAAACACCCCCTACAGAGCTCAGGCCTCAAATATCGTAGTGAAGAGCCAACCTGAATTTGGAATTTTTTCTTTCCAGGGATCAGGTAACCAAATAGTTTGGCTCTCCATGAAGAATTTAATGGCTCCTCAAAAGATGGGGATCAATTAAGGCTTTTCTAGTATACTCGAAGCACATTAAGAGCATTAGTTACTACTTCAAATATCTAGGGTCTGTGCTTTCTGCCGTTACAGTAGCTTAGGCTCAGTAACAAAGGGAACAGAAAATTCTTACTTCCTCACAGGGTTATTTCAACTCTCTAGGAGGTTTATCTTCTCCCCAGGACAGGGCACAACAGAAGCAATTAAGTTACTTTAGAATATAGAGGAAGATAGTATTTTTCAGAGTGTATATATCTTTAAGCTATTAATTTGAGGTGAGTTTCTAAGTTAAAGACACTCTACTGCAAAGTTAAGTATTTCTGTACCATATTAAGTCCCATTAAACCTACTCACCTGATTTAAGTACTTTGTACTAACAAGCTTAAGAGCCATTTACAACCGAAATGCACACTTGCATGTCCTGAAAACAGGCCGTCCTGTGCCAACTACACGAGCTTTAGAAGATTAAAAAAAAA
>VZRU01009613.1:0-47549 GCA_013398155.1 Pedionomus torquatus | reverse complement strand
GGGGAACTGAGTATGACAGCAGCCTAAGCAGCACTTTGCAACACTTCCTGAAAGATATCAAAGCAAGAAAGGTTGGTTTCTTTAAGAAAAAAAAAAGGAGAAATTCAAAGTCTCAAACCTGTCACTTACTATGCTCTGCAGACAATATATTGTAGCACTTGTTTNCCTAACCAAGGTGGCTGCAGAAGAGAAACTAGCAGGGTGGGGACTGTTACACAAGGACAAGTTTATAAGGCTCAAAATGTATTTAAATAGATCACACTAAAAAAATATTTTGAACATAAGTTGGTTAGTGAAGGGTGAAAGCAGCCAGTACAAAATAAAATAGTCCGAGTTGAATCTTAAATACAGAATACTAACAAGGAACCAACATTTAAACAGCACAAGAATGTGCCCCAAATTCTACTCAACTGTATGGAGTACAGCGAGAGGAAAAAACTAATAAATAAAATAATTAGAACTATTGCTTAGTTGAGCAACAATTTTCTTAAAGGAAACAAAATGTACATTAAAAACAGACTATAGCAGTGGAAAAAAGGTATCACTAGCAGTCATGCACACATACTCAACTGAGAAACAGTCCAGAATACCTTGTTTATTGGTTTTCAGGCTTCTAATACCTAAAGTTTGAATTCAAGTAGTAAAAAAAACAAGAACACAATATATTTTAAGAATACCCAATACTTTTAAATGACTTAGTGATACTTAGGTCCTTTGCCTTACTTGCTAGGGAAAGGGGTATCATCCTATGCCTTAATCTGTATACACAAAGCCTTTTTAGACAGAGGGAGGGGAAAACAAAAAATCAAAGCAGGTATGAATCACATTGAAGAATTTAAATGTGACTGCTCTAGAACTGATGTGTAGAAAGGGAAAGAGCTTCAATTCAGAGGGAGTTAACAGCAGCATTTATAGTTTACTAACAGTTCCATTCAGGTTTGCTCACACAGATTAGAGGTTATTACAAATATGACTGGTTCACTAAAAATGCATTTCAACATCCTGCCATTTATCTTCATTTTCTTCTGTAATCCTTGGTTTTACAAGTTTCCCAGCTTTACTTCAAGGATCAAATTATTTCCACTGTAACTTAAAGGTAAAACTACGAATATGCATTAAGAATGATATTACTGTCACAAAACTGGACTTAACTCCCCCTCTAAAGGGATGTAGATCAAGTGATCCCCCACAATACTAAGTCTCTTTCGTAATAAGGGAGGTGCTCTATGACAGCGAAATACCTCAAATTGCCACTATTAGTTGGAGTGAACATGTCAGTTCATTGATTTTGGCTTTGCATGACTGGCAAGTGCTTTTGCCACTACTCAGGAGAACAAGAGCCTGAACTAAAGTTGTTTCACAGGTGCATGAGGAACTCCCAAGATGGAAGATCGAGCACATATCAGCAGACTCGTATTTGAAGAAATACTATTTACACTTAAAAAGACACATGAAAACAAAGGCCATCTCAAGAGCATCAGTTTTACAAATAGTGCTGCTTTGGGAAATAATAATTGGAAGAGACAGGCAATGAGAGCTAATTTTAGACCTAGAGTGTAAACTAAAAAGTCTGCGGAAGACAGATTCCTTCCTCCGCCCCTGAAATGCCAGCAACCTCTTCTGAAGTACAAGAGTATGTTTTTTCTAAACCATACCTTTAAGGCATTAACTTCCAGACTGTCAAACTGCTGACAGTGCTAAAAAAAAAAATCCAGAAATTTTGTTTGGGAATAGAACTTCTGGGAAGTTTTTACCCTTTTGCCACTGTGATCTAGTCACTGACTGCACCTTCCAGCCTGCTTGCAAGACCTGGATTATGGCTCCCCAGAGGTCTTTGTATTTTTTGAACACATATTAAAACAGAAAAAGCCAGAACCATGTTAACTGGTTACAATTTAATATGGTAGGGTTAAAGATTCAGAACCAGTCTATTGTGGAATTAAGATTACTGAAAAATACAAGTACAAGCCATAAGAAGTGCTATACCAATAAACTATGATCACTTTTCAATAGTGAGCTGATCACACTTGAACCAGTTTTGACACAGGAAGGACAGCCCTTTTGTTACAACAGTAGTGTCCAGGAGAGAGGAATTTAAACCAAGTTTAAACAAAAAATTATTGTGGTTGGGGATGTTGAAGGAGGAGTTCACACAGCTTCACAAATACTTTATATCACCTTAGTGGCCCTCAATACATGCTATGGCCACACTTGAGCCATCCGGTAAACATCAGGGTCACGGGATCCCAAGCCAAGTGAGCCACAGAACATTTCAGTAACTTGCATAAAGCAACTTCTACAGAGACACAGGATCAGCTACAGTATGTTCATTTAGGAACTGCAGATACTATCACCTGTTGCTCATGCCACCGTATCAAAGAGGATTAAAAATAACTCAATTCTGCTAGATCTTTCCGGTAAAACATATAAGATAATTCTTAGTGCCATGATGAAAACTGAGCACAATTAAGCTTTGCTCAACACCAGGAGGCACAGCTGGTTTTCTGGACAGCTATTCTCTACAGGGGAAATCTAAACAGGATTTTGACACCAGCCCAAAAAACTTTAAAAAGTCCCTAAACAGAAAACAGCAGAGCAAGGCACAGCAAAGATAACTCAGAGCAAAGCCAAAAGGGACTTGCAGAACAGTAATATAGAAGAAGTAGGACCTGAGTGGTTGTATAAACTACTTAATTCAGCACATGCCCTGGTCTCACACAGTAATATAAGAGGAACTACTCCTGCTTCCAACACTTACTTCTCTTGTCCTCCCTCCAAAGAGCAGAGAGCTTACAGCAGCAAATAGTAGTCTGTAACTTCCTTATAAAACATAAGCACATGGAGGCACACACACAGATCCAAGTAATAGGGAAAGAAGCTGGCAACAATTTGGAAGAAAAAGTTTTTAGACAGTGTGGAATTAGTCAGGAGACATGCTGGCTTTCCAACTTTCAATAAATACTGACTTATGTTTTGTAAGGATGCCTTTTAAGAAAGATGTTGATTCCCAGTAGAACAGTTCCATACTTTAGGTTTGCACCATGTAAGATTCATCCTCATCTGCCTAAAGACAGATTTGCTTTCTCAAGGCCCATTACTGAAGGAGATTTTCATGTTCAAGTACCTGCATTTTTTATTTTTTAATTTGTTTTTAGAACACAGCTGGGCAGAATAGCATCCAAATTCAACAGTAAAAGAGGCAAAGACTAGAGGCTCTCCAAACTATGTGTCAAACCATCAGACTAAACCCTTCAGGCAATGTTCAAGGTAAGAAAAACAGTAATGTCTTTGAAAAATAACTAGGTCAAGGAAATATACTCTGCCATGGTTAGAAACAGACCACAAGACCACTTCTTTACAGACTTCATGACTTCTACAACTCCAGTTGGGCATGTAGTTATCAGTTATGTTGCTGTACAGAAAACTTAAATCTGTTCTTGACAGCAAGATCATTTAAGGTACAGAACTGGAAAAAAAGTGTTCCCCTCTAGTATTGCTCAACCAGAAAGCTATTTCTAACAAACTAAGGACTTTGTTGATTAGCAATTAGAGCTATAACTGAGGGAGCTTTTTCCTCATAACAGAGGAACTACACAGGAACTGGATTGTTCAAGCTCCAATACACCTGAAATAGAACCCTAGATGGACAGCAATTCCTTCCCCATCTTTTTATTTATTTTTTAAGGTATCTAGGTAAATCTTGTTCATGTCCGGAAGAGGTGAAAGCATCACATTTCAGGCCTGCATTATCTCCAACAACTTGGCAAACTGCAGACTCATCCTCAGATATTTGTACTGGCACCATAGAAAGTAAGTCTCAGTTAACTAGGCCTGTTTATTAAAATCTGATTAGAAAATTTAAGACCAAATTCAAGCCTGACTGAAGCTGAAGGTATTGGGATAGCACCTGCAGGTCCTGCCTGAAGGATCTCTCATTGGTATCAACACTCCTTCCCATAAGTCTGAGACTACACAAGACTCAGATGTACCCTACAGCTCTTAAAAGCTTTCCTGCTCTAGGACACCTAGACACCTGTTTTGAAAGGCTTTCCTTCTCAAAGCAGCTATTCCTTAGGTAAGTTACCAAAATTAAAAAGTTTTTTGACACCAAAGCTGCATCAGTAACAGAAGACTATAAAGGAATTTTACCAGTTTTATACTAACTGCAGAGCTATACATCACAACATAAGATACACTGAAATAGCACAGATTCAGATCACCACTTATGTGGAGCAGAGCCATTAAATGCTATAAGCAAGACTCTCACATTTATCAGAAAGTGTGAGCTTTGATGATTAAGCACCCCAGGCTACTCAAAAGAAACCAAGTACTGTCAACTGGAACCTTCTTGCTTGATAAAGTAATTATTTGTAATATTTTAAAACTGAGGTAAACCTAAAGTTAATTATCTCCAAAATAATTAGGTGACCCTAATTCTACCTCAAGTTTAAAATAACCTTTAATACATCAAGGATACTCCTCCTCATCATCATCAAAATCAGATATGAATCTAGTGTTATATGAACACCAATACAGGCAAAGCATATCATTGTCTCCCAAACTATAACAATTAGTTTTTAATAGATTAATACTTTATTCTAGGGCAGCGGGTGTCAAAATAATTACACAGACAAAAAAAAAGACCCAACAGGTAACATTGTGAGAGCTATTCACGTTGTTTTACAACAACAGAAGAAGATGGCATTTAAATGCTTCATAAATCAGATCAAATTATAAACTAGGTAGAAAATGTTTCTCTAAACCATCCCGCTAAGAGGCAAAATACCCATCGGTTATTAAAGCTTAGCAGGAGCGGGACACTAATTATCTATTACTCATTAGCCATCCCACAAATCTGTTACTGCTTTCTCATATGGGAAGTTCTTAAGGACTGTCATATTCTGAAGTTTGGCAGTCAGAACATGACTCACCTGCTTTGAGACAAAACATTATTACCAAAATATAATGCTTGTTTCATACAGACACTGTAATCCCCATTGTATTTGAAAGAGGAAAACAAGGAATTCAGCTTCCCTTCCTCTGAGTCCTCCTCATACAAAACTCAAACCACAGGGGTGGCAAGGGGAAGGGAGTGAGGAAGGGGAAAAACAAGTATTGAAGTGGTTTCTATAATCAAAAGCTCCATAGTTTCAAAGCAGACTAAATGACTGCCCAACACTAACATGCTACAGGGTGACCACAGGAAAGCACAGTTTCAGAGAAAACAATGCATTATAACCAATGCCTCACATACTGGCATTTGCTTATGAAAATCATTAAAATATCAACATAAGAACTCATTATCAGGAGAACCCACAATTAAAGTTACAAGAGCAGATGTGAAAAGAACGAAGTTTTTGCAGGTATCACATCATCTCTGTAACAAAACAAACAGGAGAACACCAAAGCAAGTGATGGAGAAGGACTTGTAATTCAGAACGGATCCAGTTCAACACTTCTCCTTTAGAACTTTTGAAACAATATTAGTTCAAGTTCCCAGTAAAACCAGAGCAGAGAGGCATCTCAATCTTGATTACATCCCAGATTCAAGAATTTGGAGGAAGTTGACAAGACGTAGTTTCAACATTTCATTTTTTATTTGATTAAGGATGGCCTTTTTTCCAGCTGTATTCAACTGTGTAACTATCTGAACTGTAGATTTTCAGAAATTGATACAGCAAACTTTATTTACTATCAGAGATGCTTATACATTATGAAAAAAACCCTTTTTTTTAAAAAAAAAGGAAAAAAAAGGCTGAAAGCCTTGGAAAACAGGCATCCTTCCCAGTTTGCTGGGCTCAACATGTATCATCAAGCAAAGAATATCTGAACTCATCAACCCAGTCTGCCACTAAACAGTCTCCTACTTCTTGCTTTTGTAGTAATTGCACTTTTAAGCTATCATTGTTCTGTCAGGAAACTCTTACAGCTTACACAATCAGCTACACGTATTGCAAGCATAAAGGTTCACACAGACTGTTCAAAAGGAAACATAATTCCACAGGACAGTGTCACTGACAATTAAACCCACAGCATTTTTTCCCCCATTTTGAGCTGAGCTACTTATTTCTATGCACTCAGATAAGTCTCAAGTTTTATTTACATGAAAAGCTCAGAGAGGTCAGTTCTGTAGCTACGCAGTATAGCACTACCTGAAACTCTAATCCTTATGAGATTCATTGTAAAATTAAGTTTAACCTGACTCATCTACCTTATAGCCAAATTTTTGGAAGACTTATACAAAGCTTATCTCCCACTGAAAGAACAGTATAGTCTAATATCTTAATTTTAGGAACCTAGACTCTTCTCACTTCTGTAAGAATTCACCACAGCACACCAAAGAGCTAAAAACTAGACATAAGTCTGGGTACCACCCCATCAATAGTAAAAGGTCCCAGTGTTTGCTCCCCAAACTGCCCTTTAAAGTTAATCATGGCACAAAGGTTGTGTGTAGCAGTGTTGCCTGAGGACATTTGAGACAGACTCAGCTTTGTATGACAGTATTTCCAATTTCACCTGATAGAGTGCTTAAGCTTCTTTTAAGAAATTAAAACTTAGTATTATGTTACTTTTGGTTCAGGTTTGGTTTGCTTGGTTATTGTTTTTGTGTTTTTAATCTGGGTATTATGCTTAATAACTCAAGATAGCCAAGCACTTCACACTAAAAATCATCTGGGAAAGGATGGCACTAACCTTGCTTATAGGAAATGAACAACAGTTTTTAAACACCATAGTGATAATAAAGACTATGTAATTACAGATAAGCCTTTTAAATGATGGTAACAAAGTCACTCATGAAATAAATAAAAAAAATAAATAGAGATTTCCTATGTTACTTTCACACAACAGATGTGTAGTTGATCAAACTAGGTTTAGAATGATGGAAGAGCCATGCAGTTACACCTGAATTGACAAAATCTGGACTCATAACAGATTGTCAGGTAGTAACAAAGCCCAGCACAAAATACAGATTTTTAACAAGGTTGAAAGCTGTTTTTAAACTGAAGTGAACTACTTATGCCACAAATACATATTCTATAAAACTAGTTTAATACCTCCCTGAAAACACTATTGCAATTTAAGCAAATTCCTGATCATATAACAGACACTGCAAGAGACAAGCTCTAGATGCTTCACATGGGTAAGAAGTTTAGAAAACACATCTGTACTTGCCAGCATTTTAAGTTATACAAATTCAAATACAGGAACAAATTCCTCATTTAACAGAGCCAACATATCACACCCCACGTGGAAGCACCAAGGTACTAGAGGCAATGGCTTGCTCTCCTCAAGTCAGAAATCAGCATTGGCTTGTGTCAGCTTACTGCTCAAACCCTTGGGGAAGTCTCATTTGAGAAGAAAAACACCACTTGAACTAGATACCTCCCCATATAACATCCCACCCATTGATTTATAGCAGCACAGATTAAAGTTCTATTGTTTTGTGTTTTGATTTTGTTTTGGGGTTTGTTGGGTAGTTTGGAGTTTAAGTCCCTTTACTACTTATAAACATCTTCACTGCAGATCACAGGAATACAGGCATTTTGTTCTGATATAATATGGTAAAGGAATTTTTTAATATTTTGGGTTTTTTTTTTTTCTTTTTGAAGCTTTAAGGACAGCAGGGTTTGGTTTTTAAATGTAAGAACTTCAACATAGGAAGCACCATCTGTACAACACTTCACAAAGAAGAGTAACTTAAGATGACTGGAAAGGTTCATCACTTTCTACAAGACACTCATTTCTATTAACCTGTAACTGGATTAACTGGAATAATTAGAAGACCTTTAAATTATTAAGGGACATAACCATTGGTGAAAGGAAAAATCTAGATGTTTGACCAGAAACAGAGATCTTACCGAATGCTTTAGCTGGTCCTACTCAAGTCCTCAGAAAGCTCTGCAAGAAGCTGTCTTTGCTGTATGAGATAAGAGTCAAGATCTACTGCTCACATACAATTAATTTAACTCATGAGAAAGTCTCTCCAGTAAGAAGTACAGTCATTCCTAGCATTTTCACAAAATAGAAAAGACTCCTAGTCTCTGGACACCACACTAAATATCTGCTGTCCCTCCTCCCAGTTCTACAGAAGTTTCTTTCAAATACAGAGTAAGAGAGCTCACGTTTTCATTAACCAGAGCCTTGACGTAAAGCTTTAATTCCATAAAACGTTATCTGTTATCATGGCAGTAGGAAAGAGATCAAAAACCACACGTGACTATCTTAAGCTATAAAACTTGGTCAAACTCAATTCAAAATTGCCTTTGCTTCCTACAAAATGCGCTTTATCTGCTAAAGAAACCACATCCCTAGAGGAATTTAAAAAGGCTACAGTGGATCAAATATTAGAAAAATGTATATTGTGGGAAGTAATCACATATCAACCAAGAATTAGACAGGATGATTTAAAACATTTTCCTCACCTATAGTTTCTGCAATTGGTTTTTTTACAGATTGACAGTAAGCCAAATGTAAATAGTCACCCACACAAATTTCAACTTGAACTACCGTAGATTATTTTATCTTCTATCCCAAGACAGGTGCAAAGAGTTCAAGAATACACATGCAGTTTCACCCATGACAGTGGTGCTGGGGCTGTCACTGGTCATCAGTGAAGGTTTGCTCAAGAAGTCTCTCCCTTTCAGAAAGGCCAGAGGAGACAAGCATCTGAGGAAGTTGTTCCAACCTTTCACATCCCTTTTCCTCTACAAAAACAGGGTCTTCCCAGTCTAAGTAACTCTCTAACTTCTGAACTCATTTGCCATGAGTAACTATATTAGCTACATCAACATCTAGCAGCCTTCCATTTGACTTCATTATTGAAAATCCTGAAGGCATAGCTGTAGTTTGTTTTCACTCTGTTGGAGCTTAGAAAACCTACAAGTACCTTACTGAATCCATTTCCCTTCAGATATTTGTCCTCAGAGTTATAAGGTTACCCCTAAATAGAAAACATTTAGAACTTTGGAAATGCTGAAGTTGTTTGCCTCTTACACAAGGGTATATTGTATAGGCAAAGAGTAAGATCATTTTCCTTTAAGTCCATTGCTATTTCTTTTGAGCTATACAATTTGTATCTAGAATTACACAAAGTAGATTTAAACCACTGATTTACTTAGCTGGAAAATTCTGATGTAGAGCTTTCTCCCTCTGAAGAAGACCACTGAGCTTAAATTACTTTATGCCTCCTGAAATACTAATCATCTTTTGCTTTCTTAGTTTATGATCACTTACAGAAACTACTACAGAAAGAAAATAAGAGAAAAATAAAGGTCCCAGAACTGTTTTTCAAAGCAAAGGTGGGCCAGGATTAGCTCTTTTGAAAGTGTACAGTTAAAGGCTCCCCCAGGAAGAGGTATTAATTTTTTCAAATAAGAACCAAAAACCTCTGTCCCTGGCTCAATTGCTTCATTGACAGACTTTTTTCTTGATTCCTAATGTTTTACTAGTAGTTTCTCTTATGTATATTAACTGTGTTCCATATTTACATTTCCTACCATTTTACTGATCCCAGTCAACCCCAGTCCAATCCTTCAGTACATATAGCTCATGTGTATTATATTTTCTGCAAACCATATTCCAAAAGCCAAGGGCATCTAGGGAGCCCTGAAGCAGAAGATACCCCCGTACAGTGCAAGGACAGCTAGCATCTATTTTATCTGAGAAGCAGTGGTACATATTGATTTGTTACTGAATTGCAAAGTACCATCCACAGGTAGAAAAAAACCCTGAAAACCTATATTCTGTTCAAGAGCTGGTATACTACATCTTCCAAGAGTACCACAAGAGCTTAAGCGATTAAGACCTGCAATTGTATTAAATGTCTTCCCCAAATGACACCAGAGGCTCAGTGTGCTAGGCAGAGAAAAGCCTTTGCTGACTTATCTGTATCTACAAGCAGAAAATACATCTACCTCAAATCTGTTTGTTCCCATTTTGACAAGAGGCTATAAGAGACAAACTTTACATAAGCATCTCAAACTATTTAAAGCAACATACCTACTATTTAGAGAACACAATCTGAATGAACTTCATGAGCCAGTACTTAACCTACTTCGGCCAGTCCAGGCTTGACTCACACATTACCCTGCTAGCATTGTAAGGGACTCTTGATACCACTTCTTTATGTTGCATGTCCTAAAACATGAGCTTGGGAGAAAGCCTATCACAAGTGAGCAGCTACTTATTTACACTGCTCATGCACAGCTCATGCTGTCTTTGCTATGTCCACACTTGAGTTCTGCTTATGGCAGTGACATTGCTTGTGCAGCTTGGGAACATTAGTGTTCTCAACTGTAGCATACAGTTCTTAGAGAAAGTTTTTAGGTAAGAAGAATTAATAAAAAATAGAAAAATAAAGGAGAATGCTTCAGAGCTTATTTTATCTGTCCACATACTGACTGTTACAGTGACCTTAAAGAGCAGCAAAAAGAGGAAAAAAAACCCTACAACCCAGAAACACCTAGTAGGTCTCAAACAGCAACTGCAGGTTTCCTTACCCATGTTTAGATATTTATGTAAAATAATTAGTATCACATCTCACCCTTGTATCTATTCACACAGTTCTGCAAACTGGCCCACACAAAGTAAAACCCAAGTAAACAGATGCAGAGATTCCACAATAGATGAGGAATTACTAAGAAAGTCTCCGCAGCAAAAGCAGCAGTTATGTGATCTAAGTTTAGTCACAGCACTCGTGATGTCTTCTGTCTTTCATCAAATACTGCCTCTTCATCACACCTTTCAGGGAAACATATCCACACCCACCAGTCATCCCTATGTTTTGTGTACTTTTAAACTACTGTAGAAAGTTACTATCAACTAGTCCCTCTGCTTACCCTCATACTTAAGTGACACTAGTTTTGCTGTTTTGTCCAGAGCTAACAAGTCCTTATGACTCTGATGCTATCTTCTGTAAGAACCCCTTCTTGCTATACAGATC
Organism: Pedionomus torquatus; assembly: GCA_013398155.1. Classification (NCBI taxonomy): domain Eukaryota; kingdom Metazoa; phylum Chordata; class Aves; order Charadriiformes; family Pedionomidae; genus Pedionomus; species Pedionomus torquatus. The sequence continues at coordinate 36,607 of VZRU01009613.1, read as the reverse complement.
CACAAAGCCACTAAATCACTGTGACCTGGAACAAAGTCAGCAGCCATAAAACAGAGCCATTTAAGTTCAATTTACTTAAAGGATGAAAGTTATCCCAGTGTTTTGTTGATTCAAAACCTTTCTAAGAAAGAAAATGAATCAAGTACTCAGGTGTTCAGAAGGTAGTGATGAAGAATTTACAAAACTCAAGTGTTGCAGAATATTCTGGAGATCTAACAGAATCTGTTTGTTAACTCTTTACAAACAGAAAACAGATCTACCAATCGTTATCAGAGCTTGAACCACTGATGCTCGCTTTGAAGCCCCCAGGACACAATAACGAGCAGAAGCCAGGCCATCACACTGTAGGATGTCTCACCTTGCACATCATTGTTCCCAGGTGCCTCAAAGAAGCCATTCTGTCAGGCAAGGTGTCAGGCCTGACCTGGTGTGGCACTCTGGATCTCTCTCAGTACCAAGAAAGTCTACTCATATAAAGCCCAGCTGGTTTTAAAGCTTAAGAGGACAAAAGCACACTTTGCTACAAAATCACAACTTGAGCTCCTTCACTGTTTAGAGACACTTAAAACTTTCACTTGTGTTGTCTTCTCTTATCTCAAGTTAATGCATGAGATTCCATAGCACTGAAGAGTTGAAAATACTCCTTACTTGGATAAAGCCAACTATTGTGTATTAACAACTTAGACCAAATATCACTTGAGAGAACATGCTGGAGAAGTTAGGGTGCTTTGGTGCTGGTTTGGTTGTTTTTTTTTTTTTTTTTTTTTTTTTTTTTTTTTTTTGTTTTTTTTTTTTTTTTTTGTTTGGTTTTTTTGGGTTTTTTTTTTTTTTGTTTGTTTGTTTTTTGTTTTTTGTTTTTTTTTTTAAAGCATGACACAAAGGTATTTTTATTTTTTGGCAAGTCTGCGCCACAGCATTGGGGGTGGAGTAGCACAAGAATGTTAAACACCAGAAAGACCTCATACTACAGTATTTTTTATCTGAAACAGAATTAAATCTTACTGTCACAATAAAACTTGCTTACACACTGGAAAACATGTGCAACCTCTTGGCTGTTCTTCTCACACCTCAGAATTGACTCATGTAAATCATAAAGCAGAACATTTGAAGCAGCTCAGCAGTTTCCTGGGGTGGAAGAACTCTTTGCTTTGGTAAAGGAAGATTTCTAACCTCCTATTGCAGTTACCCATTTAAATACTACCTTTGCTTACTCTGTGGCAGCCTCTGTGATGGAGCTTATTAGCTGCAGACGAGCACACTTTGCCATGCACAGGATCCTGAAATGCCAGGGTACAGACTCCCGCTGCAGGGAAGGAAGACCAACACTCCTCACCGAAGCCACCTTCTTATTTGGGTGACTCTGAACATCTGGCTAAGCAGTGTTCTGCTGTTTTACAACTTATACAGCTATTTCTGCATATATAAGCGAATGGATAAAGTAACCGTGAGTCTGTAGGGGCTGAAAACCACTATCATATTTTGTTATAATTTACTAAAGTCTTTTCCACTTGTTTTTACACCTGTCTTCATATTCTAGAAGATCTGAAGTTTCACAAGTTTGTATTTTCAGCTTCAAGTCCAGAAAAAGATCCCTTTCAAAATTTAGCACAGAGCTAAACCATGCTGTACTGGTGAACCTGCCTGATCATTTCAATCTACTTCTATGTATGTGAATTACTCATTTTACTGAAAATTAAATTTGCCTGGAAAACACTGTATTAAGACACAGCATATTATTTTCCTGGAGGGCATGAAATCTAAAACAGAGGGAGAATACAGTGAAGTAAATTGTGAAGGTGTGTAGAAGAAATAAAGAACAAGATATAAAAGAGAAACAGCTTTACAGTGTTAAAAGTTTTAAGGAGTTAAAAGCTGCCCAATTTCTTTTTTTTTTCCAAGGCACAAATTGGAATATTAAAGAGGCAACAGAGGAAGGACTAAGCCAAGAAACTAATCACAGATTATAAAGGTAAATTATTAATTTACTCACCCATGGCCTCTAAGATTAAAAAGCAGTGACAATGTGAAAGCATTTATATTCAGCAAATTAAGCAGAAGTCACCACAAAAAAAACCACAAAACAAAAAAACCTCAACTGAACAACCTCTCATCCCCTTTTCCCTCTAAAGCTTCACCCAACCAGTTACAGCTATTCAAGATCTTTATTCAAATACAATAGCACTTGCTTCAGGTTAAGGTAAATAAATCATTTAGTTCTGATCAATATTGATTTGAGATAATTTGTAGCTGAGAAATCTTCAGCAACTCAGCCTATGTTCCAATACCAACCCCTAAGGACTCCAGAGCATTGGCAGAAAGGGCTGCAGTTGTGGTTCCAATATACCACCACCACAAAGTCAGAACTCTCCCTTCCCAGCATCTTCAAATCTATCACAACATGGGTTAACTCAAACTTAATTAGTATTGCTTGTGGAGAACTTGTCTGATTACTGACCTGGTTTTGAGCAACTATTTGGTAAGTTTAGCTTTTTTGGAAGATCTGAGGATATTTCCAATAAAGCTTAGAATAAAAATCCTTAAAAGCATTTGCTTTCAGCACAGGTCTTTCATAAACTGACTTAGAATTGAATTTGAAATCACAAAAAAAGCATTCTTCACAACAATAAGGAGCCATCAAAACATGAGGTCTTCCTGACCTTCCCCTTATCATAGTCCTCATCTTCACTGAGCTATATGCAGAGATAGGACACATCTACATCTCCTTGTATGACATTTTAAAACAAAAATCTTTGTTAGTATTAGCTTATCGTATTTTGCACAACAGTAATTTTTGTTTAAGTCTAGAGGGAAGTGTTTAAGACCACAATGTAAATTTCAAGGAATATACATCTGCCAGGCTTTGGGGCACATGGAGGTGGTGGGCTACACAGAAATAGACTTCTAACAAAGTAACAGATAGGCAAGCTGCCATTCTAAAAATACCCAACATTTCTTGAAAACATAATTCAATTTTTACTTCAGATGTTTTTAGTACTAGCCTAGTTTTTAAACAGATGCTTTCATTAAAGTTTAGCACTTTTCAAAGCTGATGGTATTTCCTAACTATACTTTATGCCTTTGATTGAATAAACAGTAGTATCTTTATAGGAAGATTCTACTGAAACAGCTGTAAAAAAAAAAAAACACAAACCAAAAACTACCAGGCCTTGACACTGTGGAATGAACTTTGAATAAACTACTCAGCTTGAGAAAACATTTCAAAATAGGTCTTACAGGAAAAAGCAACTGGCTGAATATTAGTCTTATGTACCCTTCAAATCAGCAGCAAATGTAGCTAAACCTGCAGCTGTAGTGCTTATCAGGTCTGCTCCACACACACAATAATGGATTATTTAGAAGGTATAACATCTGATCAACAGAAATAATTCTGCCAAAGTACTGCATCACACCTCTAGAGCTTGAAGCAGCAGGTCTAGCCAAGAAAGGAGCCGGTTTTAAATATTACATTCTATTTAAATAAGGAAACCTGCATTAGACCACACAGGCAGTTGAAAGGCAAATCCACTAGTATTTCTGGGGCAGATTAGCAAACTAATCTCAGCTGTGATTAACAAGGAGAAATAGGCAAGATCTGATTAGCTAACTAGTAAACTTGCATCTTAACCAAAACTCAGAACAGTGTCTAGCCCTATCTAGAACAGAACAGGTTACCAACCTTATCAGGAAGCAAGTAATTCTGTATGGCTTGCCACCCTGTGATCTATTCCGTGACTTGAGCAAAAAAGCATTATTTTTAAAGAAGAAAATCCTTCAATCTTTAAGTTGCCCTACAATGGTATAAGAAAAGGACAGATGCCATCATACAGACTTAGGTTACCAAAAGGGACATAAACTAGTTAACTCAGTGAATATCTCACAGTACAGTTCTGTTACCTTACCAGCAATTTCCCCCCCACATTTCTATGCAAAGCCTACTAATTCCTGGGTACCACAGACTGGACATTTTAGCCAGGATCATCTTATTCAGCTTTTCTGTTGCACAGTACTGGTGCAGAGCTATTTCTTTTCCTTACATTTTTATTGCTACTTACACAGCCTCCCTCTTCCCCACTACTCTTAATAGATCTACTCACACTAATGTCCTAAGTCCAGTATCTACTTAAGGTGGTACAGTTATATTCTCACAAGCATGAGGTGTTGTCTGACCATAAAGTGAGACTCAATTTTGTAACTACAGAAACTAAATGAGCATCTTCAGTTTTAAACTGTAGCAGTTGCCTCTGTGCTTATAGAAGCTTCAGAAACTGAGCTCTGTGCATGCATTTGTATCATATGCAAAGCATAGGCAAGAACTGAAGTATACTAGTTTTTAAATCAGCACTTTTACTCTCACGAGGTAAGAACAATTTGAGTAGCTAGAGTAAAACACATCTCCAAGCTGAAGCATCTGCAATTACCACATTAGAACACTACTTCTATTTCTGACTGCTTATTAGTATCTTTAGTTAATTATTTTATAAAGGGGTTTCCTTGCTCTTACTTAGCTTTATGGAATTACTCAAGCTATAAGGGGAGGCTCAACTAAATAGATTTGCAGCAAGATTACTTAATCATTGCATGTTGCTTCTCAGGGAACACAGTGGCACAACTTTTTTGCTACCCTGCCCACCAGCCTTTCCCATGGCTTCCCAGCATTTTAAAAACAAGCCGTTTTTCTCTGACCTCTGCTTCAGGCATCTTTTCCATAACTCCTTGTACTTTATATCAGGTAGTCTGAACTTGAGGAACCAGGCTGTGAGCACAGTAAGTTGCTACAGGGTATAGCACTAGCAAGTGTAAAAAAGCCTGCCGTACTAATGAAGTTAGTAAGTCAGTACTAAAATGCAAGCAAATCTATAACTATAAATTAGTGCAGTTTATCTAGAAACGGCCTTTCTGAAATAATTCCCTTCACACACTAAGGAAAGTAAAAATCTCACCCGTGTCATTTTAAAAAAGTCTAACGATGGTCTGTTCCATCGTACATCCTCCTCCCGTCTGCGCTTTAGCCGGCTTTTCTTCTCATTCAGAACACAAGGCTGAGAGCGGCATCTCAACAGGCCCTGACGCCGGCTGAGCTCAGGTGTGGAGGTGGGAGTGCTGTTGGCTGAAGGCAAGAGATTTCCTGTCTCGGTGATGTGCTCCTGGGAGAGGGAGAGGCGACGCCTTGGGTTAAAGTCACAAGGGCCTCCAGAATTCCAGCGGGTACTCGAGCTTGTGCTTCCCTCGCTACTGTCCACAAACCCGCTGCTGGCAGAGGAAGGTCTGGGTACTGGTGAGGTGTTGAAGCTGGTGACAGTGAAGACGTTATTTAGTGACAGTACATTTTGTGGCAGACTGATACTTGTGCTTCTCTGCAAGGTTGCACTTCCATGACTGTTGCAGCGTTGCAAGGTCGCGCTGCCACCACTATTACACCGTCTCTTTGACACGGGAGTCCAAACCTTTGAATTGCCAGGCTTCCATGGTGACCGGCAACGAGCCAGCTCATCTGGCTCAGAGAGGGACCTACAATGGCGTTTTGTTGGTGGGGCCAAGGGTTGACCCGAGTTTTCATTAAGGTTTAATTCACTTATCCATCCTGACACCATAGACGTACTGGAAGATTCCTGCTGCCACTGCAGACTGCCATTACTGGCAGTACCGGTGCTGAATGGGCACACTGGAAAAGGGTATGCTGAATTCCTTGTTGTGTCAGTCTGGATTGGGCAACCCCCATTTAAAGCTTTCCAAGGACTCTCTTCTGAAAACAAAAGAAAGATACAGGTGAAAGATGCAAAGGAAAAGACCTAGGTTAATGCAAAACCATGAATCAAGCTCAAGCTTCAGAAGATGAGTCACAGATATCCAGCTGTTAATCAAAATTTCACATTCTAGTTATGGATTAATTTTTAAAGAGGTAGAAGCTTCCACACCAAAGTACTTTAGGAGCCATCCAGGCATTCCAACATATATGTACCTTGTTATATGCTGAAAAACTACAGCACTGCATTTCTTAGTGAGCGACAGAGACAGCTTCCTTACCTGCTTCCTAGCACATAGCATACACCACAATTAGAACCTGTTACAGCAAACAGACTAAGATGTAACCAAAATGGATTAACAAGTAACACGAGAACCCAACCAGGGAATTTTATTTTATTCTTTTCTTTAAAAAGAAGAGCAGGGTAATCTCTTCCTAGACTCCTGTCCTTTATTTGGCTGTTACGCTCTTCTATTAAGAATACCTTGCTGAAGTGTCTCCAAGAGATGGGTATTCGCATTCTGTGGTATGAAAAGCTTTAAACTAGGAGCAGTGTAAATTTAAATCAGACTGCAGATTGTTTCCTTTTCTGAATATAAGCAAACTGTAGGAAAAAACTGCCTTGATTCAATGCATGTAATAAAGTGAACCCCCCCTTAAGAACCTCCTGCAAGTTTTACTGTGAACACAGACATAACCCATAGTGCACAACTCATCTGAAGTGGCAACGCTGGGTTAAAAGCGGTCTGCCAGCAAAGCCTCTCACTCTTTTGTAAAGCATTTCTTTGAGAACATTCTGCACATTTTACAGCTGTTCCTCCACATTATACAATGAAGTGTAAGAACTACAGCAGACCTAGGATTTGCAAATTGAAAAGCAGCAAAACTGTTGGCTAGTTAACAGCACTTCATGCTTGGTTAGAAAATTTGCTAATTTAAACCAATTAGTCAAGTAAGTTTCATATCCCAGATTTAAAGAAAAAAATATTTAAATTATCAATTTTCTCCCCTACATCTATTTTAAGAACCTAGATATAGCCTAAACATTAAATATTTGTATGTTCTTACAGTCAGCTGTCTAAACTAAGTTTTGGAGTAATCAACAGATAAAAGATTTGCTGAGTAGCTTTAAAAGTTGCAAACCCAAATAGTTGTACATGTTCCATGCCCAAAGTATGTCATGGATTATCCTGTTTATTTGGATCTTATTTAAAGAACACCCTATTGTCTCAAAATCATTTAACTGTGCAGACAGCTGGCCTATTCAAACAACATGTTTTATTAGAATTCCTCTGTCCTTCCTCCTCCATTCTTTCAGATGGGTACAACCACATACTGTGCTTTGCCTTAAGCATGTAAGCTCTTCAAGGCAGGGACCATCCATAATTCAATGCAAGCAAAATAGCCAGCACAATGGGATCCAGATAATGTTTGAAACTCCTAGCATTTACTGTAGGACAATTCACTAGTTTAGACTGGGCTGATTTTTAAAAAAATTCTAAGGAAGCTTTCTCCCAGGCTGGAGGCTGGTTTAAACTTCACTGTAAAGAAAAAAAATAAGTCAACCAAAAAAAACTCAATAAATATGTCAGGATTTGTATATGTATTAATTATTTACATGGTAATGGTATTTAAAATAAAATACCATTGAAGCCTCACACAAACCAAGATTCACATTATGGGGAATCCCACTAAGCAAATAAAAGTCTTCCATGCTAAAAGATACAACAGAATGTGCAACGTATCAAGTTCATCCCTTAAAGGGGTACAAAGGTTACCTATCAAGTGACTAGTATTTGTATTTTCTGCTAGATACAATTGAGTAAATTATATTATTCTAATAGGACCAGGGATGGGGTACGAGAAGCAAATAACACATGTATGAAGGCACTGGAATTCACCTTATGGTTTGCATCAAGCTGGATATTCTATGTGGCAAAACATGTAAGAAGGTGTGTAAAGACGTGAGAGCTTTCTGCTAGCTGAGGAACCTGAAGGGACATTTAGCATGAAAAACAACATTGCTGCGCTGCTGTACACTACAGCAGATATTGAACCAAAAAAAGTGTTACAAGGGCTTTTACTATGCAAAGCAGATCACAAGTACAAAACTAACAACCAGCTATTCTCAGTATTGTTCAAAGACCAGCTTAAACCAGCAGGCTCTACAACAGTATGCTCCATCCCCCTCACCTTATTTACAAAAGAAAGGCTGCTTGCTATACCAATTACCTCAGTAAAACACAGCTAAGGTTTCTGAAGAACTTACCGTTGATTTCGAAAGGGAACAAGCTGCCACTTTTGTTCAGCTTCTCAGATGAGTACTGAAATTAATCAGAAAAAGAGTTTTAACTGTGTGAAAGAGCCTACACCTCAAGGAAACTGCATGCAGTTTTCAGTTTTCCCTATACGTGCATTTAGCATCTTTAAAAGGATGGGGGTTTATGAGTATCTTGAAGAAAGTCCTGAACAGCCAATTTTTCTAAGTAAAACCTCTAGCATTTAACTATTCATAATATTTTCTGATATGTTGCTAAATATCAAACTGTTCCAAGAGTTGCAACATTCCCCCCATGTAAATAAACTGCAAAATTAAGAGCAATAATTCATGCTTAATGAAAAAGCATTGATCTAATTCTTATTGCAGTGGAGAGAAAATAAGTCTGACAATTGGGTTTTCATTTTCAATTTTAAGGTTAAAAATACTGAACTAAGAAACAGGAATAGATTGATCTAAATTAAGTATCCAAACTCTTAAGGGTCCCCAAAACAAGCATCACCCAGATCAGGCTTTACTACTGTCTTATGTTTTCTTACAATCAGTGCAGCAAAATGTTTTTTTATTTATTAAGGTCCAAAAAAATAAACATTAAAAAAATATTTTCTATTAAAAAAAAAATCAGCTTTTGCAGACTAACACCTTTTGAAGTCAATTTATTGGTGATGGTTCAGTACTCAGAAACAACGTAAAGCCATGCTTAAAACAAGATTTGTCTCAAGGGCTTCAAAATTTAAAATTAAACCTCAGCAGCAGCATCTGCACAGTAAAGCAGTTTGGTATGCAGAATGTTTTCTGCCTTCTTAACTGATTTTGCCTAGAAAATATTAGTAGAGACATTCTTAAAGGACATAGGTTGCTCAGACAAAGAATAGAACTTGCTATCCAGCCTCTATAAAGGAGTTACAAAGAAATGGCTTAAGGCTCCATCAGAGCCCAGGGGTCATTATTTATTCACCCATCACCACCTAAGGATGAACAGGAAGATTGCTTTAAAAAAAGAAAAAAAACAGAGAACACATTTTGTGAACATTGTTTTTTTGTGTATAGCCAAATAAGATAGCATTGTGCATACATTTCCTTTCCAGATACAAAGTCATTTTTTAAACAAACATCCTCAGGCTACAAAGCTATTCTTTCTTGCTGTATAGCAAAACAGTCTAGTGACAACTTTATATCCTTGAGCTCTCCACAGAAGAAACAAATGGTAAGCTGAAGTAATGTTCTCTTGGTGCCATTGTTTTAGAGGTAGGAAATAGTGGAAGTCATAAAAGGATAGGAGAGTAATCAGATTTTTAATCTTATTTTTTAATCAATGTCTGCATGAGACAAGCCATTTGATTTTTACTTTACATTTGCATCTGTAGATGCATTTATAACTTCCTTTTAAAGAATGCTACTTTAAGAACTGAGGTTCTACTGTTTACTTAATCTCCATTACATTTACCATTGATTAGACCTATTCAAACCATCTGAAGTCTGCAACTTGACAGCAGGAGCAGTCAGTTTTGCTAGTTTGTTCTTCATAACCACAATTGCCAGTCATATAGTATACATATTTTAAAAGCTAGTATCAACAGCTTATTCTAAACAACTACTAAGGTATCATGTAGAACACAAAAGCACATTAAGATAACACTAATAGTTACATTTCAGCTGCCTCTGAAGGAAAAACAAACAAGTTTAAGAGACTTTGAGATAAGGTTTTTCAGCAAATTCCTCCCTCTCTGCTTTTCCTCAAAGTACAGGCAATGCCAACCTACTCCACTATCAGAAAATAGCTGAGGGGAAAAAAAAAAAAAATCACTTTTGAAAGACAATTCCACGTCAAAAAAAGTCTTAAAGGTAATGTTATCTTGAACTACATGGAAAAGGGCAGCAAGAATGACTTGATCATAACGGATAATGTTTAAAAGACTATTCACACAGGCTAAGATCTTGGATGACAAGGACAGTCCCATGTGGCAATTAAATCGATTTTTTTTTCCACAAACAGTTTTCAGCCAAATGCATCTTTCACAAGGTCCTCTTCATAAATGCCCGAGTTAATTACCTGCACTTCAACCATCTTAAAAAGCCTTGTCCATCAGAGACTAAACTACTACATCTTTGACAGCTGCAAAGCTCTGAAAGCTCTTCTCAAAGAGGGAATGGAAAAAGTGGGGATCACATACATAGACTATCCACACTACAGAGAATGACAGCAGCGTTCTCTACCACAGACACCAACCCTGTTCTTTGAGCTACTTCTGATCAGCTTCTTGTGAAGTCAATGCTCAACAATGAGAAAGTAGACATTACAACTAAACTTGTTCTCTTATGTGATTGTTTATAGAGAATCCTGTTATATTGCAAAAAATGTAGTTATTCTTTGGAGATAGAGACCAAAAATCCTCATTAAGATCATCACACCTGACACACAGAAAAGGGACAGTGAGCTGCACCATTTCCAGTAAGCGTTTGAGGCATTAAAATAAGGGGTGACAACGCGGAGGACAAGTAGACAGTCTCCTTATATATACACACATACATTTGTCTTCTATAACTGAAATGAAAAATATGCTACCAGAGAGCATTTCCAAGTATTTTAATGATGTCTGAAAGTCCAAACTTGAGTAGACTGTGTGAGGCTGTAAATTGTTTATAGGAAGAAGGATCTTTTTATCTATATAGCACATGGCAGAAGTCCCAGTAGGTGTTACTGTAAAAAAGCACTGAACCAGTTTATCAGCTCTCCTGGGTTGGCTGTGCTGTACCCTCCCCCATTCATTCCCTTTGTGCTATGATCTACCTGAAGCTTCCTGAATGAAGAGCTATTTTTTTATGACTATACTCCAGCAGAGATTGCAATTGCTAAGAAACTCGACAGGGAAGCATGCTACCTGCTGCGTGAAGGAAATCTTCCACAGAATAAGGCAGAGTTATTCAACCAAGTCATTTTCCTAAGGAGGAGACTAAAGATGTCATGCACACCTATCTTCCAACTACTGTTTTTCAAATGGATGTTAAAAGAGAGGATTTGATGCCTCTTGGAAAAAAACTTTCCAGAAAAAAAAAGAAAGCACATTTTATAATACTTCAAGATTAAACTCTTGGTTTCATTGTTTTTCACCTAGGATTGAAATTGTTTGCTTCATGCAAGAAGGTCACTCTATTTTGAAACACTTGTTCAAGAACAGAACTGCTTTTACACATTTGGAGAGACTATGCTCAAAAGCAGCGGGATCACATGGTATGACTTTTACAACAGCACTGCAAGTTTCACTTGGTCTGAGCCTTAACAGCTGCTCTTTTGTTAAAATTTTCACTTAAAAAGGCACCTAGTCTTAAAGTAAACGGAAAAAGGCATGAAAGTGAGACTGACAATGAGTTATAATTTGCATCACTAAATTAAAATGTGTTCTTTGCTAGCAGAAACCAACTGCAACAAAAGTAATTCTGTTTTCCACACACACTCTGATCTACTACATATAAAAAATTCACAGCCTATGCTATCCTCACTTTCAGAATGACTTTTCGATATTCCTAATTTTGAAATTAACTTCTCATATCAAGGTATTTTCTCGTGTCCAAGAGTATCTGAAACCTTTCCAATTTTCTAATTCTTTCCAGAGCATGGGAAAGCTAGAGTTTGAACACCAGAGTTTACTATTCAAGTACTAATTTAACTACCACCATACAGGTGTGACTTTCATTGTTTGAATAGGCCACACCAGAACTCTCTCTACTAAATATCTCCCAAATATGACTAGATAGGTAGTAGCAAGGAGAAACATTTGATCTTTTATCAGAATTTGAAAATTAAGTCACATCACATCTTAGTCCTCAGGTCTTTCAGCTAGCAGCTCTCCATCCAAGGAAGTCACCCCAATTTTAAGGTTTTTTTTTTTAAAATGCAAATCAGGTTCATAAAAATTAAAAGTAACAGAAACCCACAGGCACAGAAGTGGCTTATAACAGAGCTTCTTCCTCACACAAGTGTTTGTCTGGAAGTGCTCACATTCCCTTAATGACACACTTTGAAGTCTTAGATCTCACACACCATTACTTCACAAACCAATACTACATTCTTCATTAATTACCAAAATACAAATTAAGTCAGAACATACAGAAAAACCCTCAAAACTCAAGAGATCTGTGTTTAAGGAAAGAGACCAACTATTTAATTAACGATGCAGTCAACTCATTAAGGTCATAATATGCTTGCAGAGCATCTCACTGTTGTGAGGTAGAGTCAAATAACCAGGGATACCATTCTACCTGAGCTACACTGCCCATGTGAAGCTTGGGACAACCTTCCTGCTTCTACAGTAGGAAAGCAAATCATTTGTGGGTTTCTCCCTGCCCCCCAAAGGCAAGCACAGCACAGGACCATACAACATAACAGCACGCGCTGGCCAAACAAAGTACATCAGCTTTAAAAATTAGGCTGTTATTTAGCAGACCAGTAAGAGAACAGCCAGTGTTTTGCAACACTCAGGCAACATGTAAAGAAAGTACTTGGTCATCACACATGTTATACAAATGAAAAAGTGTACTATGTCCTATACATGCTATCTTTATGCCCAGCTTGGCTGGCTGGAGGTAGAGAACAATTCTTTCTTTTATAACCCTCATTTATGAGCTGTATTACAGAACAGCTTTTCCACAGTTATTTAATCTACTTGTGCCTAAACAAGCCCTTGTGCAGACACACTGTAAAAGGGATCACGGAACTCATAAGGGTAAACATCAGACTAACTTTTCTTGCCTAGGTTTAGTTCTTGATCAGCTCACAAGACAATTTACCACAGTCCCACAGAACTATGCCAGGACAAGTAATGAGAGGTGAAGGCAAGACCATTTTGGAATTGCTCTAAAATTGCTGTTGCTATTAGAAGAAACCACAGCATTAACTTGAACTTCTTGCTGAAAATTCTGAATGTTCTAAATCAGATTGCAAGACCTCCACTAGCAGCTTGTTTCTGTTACTAAAATTTAGCAGTTTTTTTCACTTGTGGAAAAAGTGTACTTTTTATCATCTTAGATTTGCACTTTAGTCAAGTTATCTTTTGCTCCTACCAATCCTTTTTAGTAGAGAGCAACCCAGTTGCACACTTCTATTCACACCTGCTTTTGTATTTCCACACCTCACTTTGTGGTTCCCACATTTTCTGAAGCTGCCAAGGCATACAAACAGAACCTGTCCCTGTTTTCAGAACCCGCTTTTTGCAAGAATGAAAGCATTTACAAAACCAATTACTTTACAGATTAAATAGGGAGAGGAACAGGGTGAGGACGAGACCACTGATGAGACATTTGCCATTTTCCACTCCCCTTATTCTTTTTCATGCTTTACCAAACAAAAACCCAAACAACCTACACCATATTACAGCATGCCAACAGAATCCTGTACAGACTTCAGAGTGTAAAAGTAGTATTAAGTCTTCCTATGCTCCTACAAGTCTGTTTCAAACTCTACTGTGACTATCAGTAAAAGGACACCCCAATTTCCAACTTTATGCAAACTTTAGTGCCTCAAACTAGAAATTATAAACTGTCACTACAAGTTTAGAGGAAAGCACTGCTACTGGTTACAGGTCATCATTAAACTCTGAACCTAGATGTGAGCCAATCACAAGCCATGAGTTTGAGAGTTCAAGAATACAGCAGATTCCCTTACAAACTGAATTATCCCAAGTGCTTCAAAATAGCTGAAGAAAACACAAATCGAGTAAGCACTTCTATTTTAACAGAGTTAACCTCATTCCAAGACCTTATATGTGCCTTTCAAGAATAGCATGTATTTAAGGAGAAGGTAGTAAAAACAAGTTACTAAAAGAACTCTAAATGGATCTCTTACAATTTTAAGAAAACCCACTTGATTAACATCTACTATCACACATCCTTACTGGACAGAGGGTCATGTACTTCATGTATGAGAATTGCAGGTGTTTGCGCACAAAGTCCACCACATTCAGGATATGCTTCACCCAATTTGGGCTTGTGGAATAAATAAGGAAGCATTCCAGCTACTTAAGTACAAGTTACAGAGGCAAAACCTTACTGTTAAACTAACTGAGCATACTTCATGTTCAATGTCTATATTATCTACTAAATAAAATAACAGAACTAGAATTGAGCAATCTTTAACATTTAGTCAAATTAATTTTCTGGTGTCCTACTGGTAAGCTGAAGTTTGATCTGCAGGAAGGCACCATTGCCATTAAAGTCAGTGAAACAAGGCTAGTGGATTACATGAATCAGGGTTCTCAGGTGGGCACCCAAAATTGACTGGAGACTATTTTGCATTGCTCTCTCCAGTGCAGAGATCTCATTTCACAAGCAAGATGAGATTCATTCAAGCATGCTGTTCAGATGCTAAGGAATCTGTTCTCACACAACAGAACCCCAGATTAAACCAACAGAAAACAACCCAGTAAGTATTAAAAAATAAAAACAAACTCAAACTTTTCAGAGCACCAGGCATCTGACATACTCAAAGCAAGGATCCACTAACATCAACAGCAGTCTGGCAGTCAGCAAGCTGACTTTCAACTGAATTTTTTTGCAGACCTGCTTTCCTTCTGCCCAGAGCTGAAAGTCACCTACATGGTGGTCACTGATTTTTATAACTAAATACCATTGTCAGACATCAAGCACTTGGCTATATGAAATGAAGAAAACTTAAGATGTACCAGTACTAGCATTTTTTGTTAGGGAAAAGGCATCCTGAGAAGTTGTGATAGTTCTTTGCAGTCATTAGAACATTTTATTATGTGACTAGAACCGGCTTTTTGCCAATTATTTAAAATGAAGCTGTAAGGTTAAAAGATCATTAAAATAAGAAATCATCACTTCAGGAAAGACCATCACTGACACTTGATTTTTTCCCCCCCTTTACAACTCCTGTCCACCTTGCAAACCTGTCTTGGCAGCTGAATTCTGGGTGATCTACATTTTTGAATTTATTATGTAGCTTTAAGTTACTTCTAATCTACTTTGCATTTCACATTTACATGTTATTTTGGTAGATACTTACCAGATTAATATTGTAAGTTTTACACGTCAGATCATCCAAGCTCTGGTTCTGCAGCTTTTCTGTTATTAGTGTTACCATGGTAGTTGCTCCTTTTCCACTGCTCACACAGAAGTGTTGGAGGCTCTTCAGTCTCTTCTTTCAATACTCATGAGCCATTTCTGTTTTGATTTAAAGTCTTGAGATTTATGCCTCCATCTTATTGCCAGGTTTTATTTCCAAATGCTGTCAGTGTATCATGTCTGATTTTCTGTAAAATCGGGGCAGAAAAAGTAAAGTCAGAAAAATTCTTATGTACGTCATAACTAGCGTTGTAATAACAAGACTTGTGCCTGGACCATTCATTTGTGCAAGTATACCACTCTATCGGCAATGCTATTGCCTGCCTTTTCAGATTATATGTCCCTAATCATGAGATCTCCTATTAAGATTTCATTGATTAAGACTTCAGAAGGGAGATAAGATTCATATATAGTAAAGACCAGGATATTATATGGCCATTTTCACTACTAAACTGATTCTACCCAAGATTATCTAAGGTAGGAAGAAAGACTGAAGCTTTCCCTCACTTAAACTACTATTGAAATCTTAACTAGGTATACTAGAACAACCTATGAAACATGCAGATACTTACTACGGGTAACAGTGTTAAGTGTGTGAGACATTTTAAGATATTCTACCATACAGTTTCATTGCTAAACCCTTCTTAAAAAGAGTGGAGCAGAAAGCAGCTCAAATGATATATCCACTTTCCAAACCTTCAGCTATTTTTAATATATTCCCTGTGTTTTTTCCTTTTTTTTTAAAACATTATGTAATTGCTACCTGTCAGCAAACACCAGATCTTAAACTTGTAAGCAGGACAGATTACCATACACATAAAAGTGTCACTGACAAAAGCTTAGATATGCTTATTCTGTAAGCAGTCACCTAAATCAAAAGCAGTAGGTTTACTGCCTCTTTCTATCCTAAGAATCCTCTACATCATTTCTTCCCCTCTCTCTCTTCCCTCAGCATCAGTAACCTTTAACTGCTGCAATACCATTCCTCAGTCTTCCAGAAGTCTTTATTAGCTGGTCATTTTTACCATAGCAAATGCATGTCTACACTTTCCTCAATTCCACCTCACTCTTCCAGTTCTCAAGAACCAGAACAAAGCCACAGCTGTGAATTTGGCTTCTCCGTCTTCCTTCTATCACCAAGCCTTTCAGGCTAATCACAGTTCTCAAATTCATTTCCAGTTTTCAAAACCAAGTCTACATTAGTATTAATTGCAATTTGCTCACACTACCTTCAACAATCTTCTCCCTCCATAACTTTGCCTTACCATGTTAACAACATCTTTCCTCGACTCATGCTGATGATCCATTAGTGACATGCATTAACTACTCTTACAGTTTAAGTTGGTCAAGCATATTCAAGTAACTGCTTATGAAATAAGAGGGATGAGATCCACACAGAGATCTTTCCAAATTTAAACAAAACACCATGAGCTCAGAGGAAGGAACACTAATGCTGTTAGGACTCCCTTTACTAGGTTTTAAAGTTGACAGGAAAAAAAGAATAGCACAAGACAATTTTACGTTAGTGTTTCCATAAAAATATTACCTCTTTTCCACACTGCTAGTTATCAACTGTTTTAATAACCAGTAGTAGCAAGAGAAAAGCCATTTGAGTCCATGACCCAAGTTAAACCCATTTAAAACTAAAATATTAATAGTGCTAATGGTAGTGTTAGATTATCTTTTAAGCCTGTTGCCTTTGAGTACATCCTTAAATATGATTTTTATATGCTAACCATACACTATTTCACCTTCACAGAAGTCTTCTACATAATAGCCTTCCTCAGTATAAGAGCTGTCCCACAGTCATAATTTCTGCCCATCTTTTGGCCTCAGTTTCACATCTATTTTTATTTGCTACAAACTAGGATGTTTACAAGTGCTCCTTCAATCACAATTAGTATTACCCAGATACTGGGAGATTCCACTGGACTGTTTTTTCTGAACGTGTCTTATCTGCCAGGAAAGCACCCAACAACTTGAAATACTTACCATATCTTGTTCTGAAATTACACCGAGTCATATATCAAGACCACACAAGTTCATACACCCACTAGTAAAAGTTGCATATACCCTTTTCGATGTACACATCTGCCAAGGCAAAGTGCAGGTCATGAAATGCTATGCAAGTTTAACAGCAAGTACGTGAACAGAGCAGTATTTAGAGTAGCACAATCAAACATTGCAATGTCCCTTTTAAACCTGATGATGCTTAAACTCAATCTAGAAATCCAGAATAGGAGTCAAAAGAAAGACTGACCAGCAGTCAGAAATTGTCTATATATGGACTGAAAACATACAGAACCTGAGAACCTCAGTAAGCAGCAGAAAGGCTTTCAACCTCATTTTAAGTACTAATATTTCCACAACTAAGAAGGTACTACTAAGAACCAGCTGAAGAGTTCAGCAGATGTTTAATTACTTTTCTGTCTGGAAAGGCTATATATGCATTTATGTAATTTTTTCCCCTCAAGGAAAAAGAAAAATGCAATAAAACTACTGAGGATATGGGAGGAACAAGGTTTTCATCTGTGATCAGTTAACTACAATGTAGTTATATTTTGCTTAGTTCATCTAATCTTCAAATGTTTCACATAATGCAAACTAGAGTAAGGAGAGTAACATTTCTATTCTCCAGGAATACACAAGAAGGATATCACTACTTAGCTAATGAACCAATACATTCAGTTGTGTGAAAGAATAAAGGGGAGGCAGATGAGATCACAGAAGCATGGCACTTTCAGAATTAAGCTGAGTTGTAGTTACCCACATTCTTAAATGCTACCAGATGCTGAAAGTAATACTCGAGAACTGCAACCATTCATGCCTTTTCTGACAGCATGCAACCCAACCAATTCTGAAGTGCAAGCAAAGTGAAAATAAAAAAAAAAAGCTACTAATTTTAAAAACTCACACTTACCAACAATACTTTTTTTTTTAAATGAGAAGTTCTACTGAAATTTAGCAAGATTTTTTTCTAAGTATGTATTTAAGGGCTACTGGGCTAAAAGACTGGTGTTAGCTCAACAAGCCTTCACCTATCAGCTCCCAGTTTCTAACACTTCCTTCCATCAGCAAGTTCCAGTTCTCAAGTACAAACACTAAGAGCAGGAATCTTAGTTCAGACCAGAAGCATTATCTCACTTTATGGACCAGTCTCACCCAGAAGGAATCCACCCTGAAACAAAACCAGAGGGTGAACTACAGCTACATTTAGGTGTTCAGCAACTGAACTAGACTAATGCTGGCCCAAAGCAAGCCACCATGCAAGCATCAGCACTGTTTTATACTACAAATCTATTCATAGTAGGCAGTCTCTGCTAGAGATGACCTAATGACTAAGTGGAAAAAAAACATCGTTGTCATGCTCCTACCAAGGAAAGCCACTCTTGGTTGCAGTTTGATATACTGCAGCTGCCATCACAACTGCCACCACATTTCTTCTCCAGCCACTTGTTGCCAAAAGCAGTATGCCAGCACAGGTGATTTCACTACTTCAGAGAGAACTAGATAGAGCAATTTTTCTAGTTGGACAAAACCAAACACTTCCTTTTGTTTCTGGGAAAGTTTGTTCCCCAGATGGATCAGTTCTCCAGTCCAATTTGCCATGAACTGGACACAAATGCCTGTGTGGGCACACTGTGGGATGCTGACACTGCTTACCGAGGTACCTGTCTAGCTACAGCATCAGTGAAAAAAATAAAGCCAAACAAGAAAGCCAGTTGACTTTAGAATTTCCCACACTGAGCTAGGCAGATTCTCTTATAATTAGGAATTTCATGTCCCATTCCATAGTTTGAACATGTTTTGTTCCTAATTTTCTTTTCCAATTCATACTCCTTTGAATAGTCAAATTGACAGGCTCAAAATGTTCTGAAATCACCCCTGCAACCTCACTACCTTACCTCAACATGACCAAAGTCCTGGTTCACTCTAGCCAAGCTATTTATACTCTGCCAGGAACTGCTTGCCCCATCTTTGCCCATTAATATTTGCTGTTCGGAGACAAGAGATTGTTAAGAGTCATTCTAGCTTCACTATGCTGTTATTTTAAAACTTCATCAAAATATTTTCAAGACTTAGAAGCTCTTGTTCCTCAGTACCTCCTAGAAGGAAGTTCCTTATACTACAGAAAACTCATCAGGGTATTTTCATACTTGGGTATCGTTTTAGGTTTTTTTTTTTTCATTTGTTTCAAGATCCTGTTCTGTGATATATATTGAATGTACCCACAGATAGAGCAAGCTGTTTATTTAATGTACTTTTTCCACAGAGCTCTCTTTTCAGAGCTGGTTAAAGGCAGTTAGCTTTTTTTCCCCCCAGCCTCTCCTTGCTTATCAAACTGAATCCCTCTCAAACTGCTCAGCACTTCAAACTACACTGGATTTTCAGCAATAGGAACCATTTGACCATCCTTGTCAGGGAACGTGCATCCTGCTCTATTTGCATTTCTACAGCTGCCTCACAGCAATAGATCTTACCACAACCAAGTTCTACCTACCATTGTGAGTACATGCCTTGCTTTCTACACAAGCTGTGAGCCTACCCCAAAGCTACCCACCTCCGCTGTCACCAAGTCTCTACAGGTAGCAGCTGAGCCAGGCGTGCAAGTTCAAACATTAAGATCCTCCAAACCTTGAGGTAATAATAATAATAGCCCTTGGAGCTCCAAGTTGGTTGAAGTCCTACAAGCTTATGGCCACCTTTCCCTTAGCACACCATCCTTTATGGAGCCTGATGAGGGAGATGAGTGAGAAAACTGAGCCATCCAAGATAAATACATGTAACAAAAGATATTAGTCAGTCTGTGTCCTGGGAGAGACTTAATCTTACTGAGATCTCCTTATGCTTGGGACAGAGGTAAGGGGAAGAGAAGCTATTTTTATTGCTGAAAGGCAGACTAATGAAAAGGAATAAAATAAATGGAATATAACAATCAAACTCCAAACTTCAGCCAAAGCTAACATTCCTCCCAGTTAGAGAAAGAGCTGTGATAGAACTAGTATCACCATTCTCTCTGATTTAAAGTTGTGATACATTCTGAAGTCTGAGAAAAGTAAAGACTTATTATTCTATCTCTGTAGTGCTACTAAAAAAGAGGTTTTATTTCTTTGAAAGTTTAGCCAGAAGTAGTAATGACTTATAAAATCTGCCAAAATTAAGGATGAAGATAGAAAAAGCAAAAAAGTAGTGCTTGTGTCATGAATTCTGTATCTTCCCAGTGATGTCACTGAGATCTTTTTTGGATAAGACTACTAAAAATATGGATTACCCAACCCTCCAGTCAATTAAAGGATATCAGAGGCTCATCCATTTTGACAACCTACTTTCAAAGAGATGAAGAGTCCTGATGAAGAACATAAAGCCAATTCAAAAATCTCTTCTTGGCTCTAAGAAAGTAAGGCAGCCAGATTCATTTCCAACCCACTCCTCCTCTGCATCCTGCAGGACAAAATGTTCCAGCAACAGCTCATCTCACTGGGAAAATTTACATTTGTTTGAAACACTTCAACAATTTCTCCTGTCTCTGGAAGTTTCATCTTGGATAAAGAAGAAAAGATCACAAGATTTTAGATTATTTCCCTGTAACACAAATGTAGGTGTTTCTTAAATTATTGCAATTCCTTTTTTTTTTTTCTGCCCATGGGACTAAAATTACCCAGTGAGAACACAAAAGGGTGGATCTCTTTTCAGCTCCTTCACATTATTTCTTACTCTTCACTCCAAAAGCTACATGGAACCCTGATTACCAACAATCCCATAAAGATGTACTTAGCCAGCTCCCAGCAGAAGAAAAGGATTAGCTAGAGTCAAAATTCCAACTCGGATAAGCAGGTCCTTTAAAATATTATCTCTGCTTCAGCAAGCCAAAGCAGCTAATCACCCCAGCAGTACTAACTCCAGATCTAGATACGTTTTCCTACTAAACTCTAGATGAAAGATGCTGTGTTGTTGGGGTTTTTTGGGGGGGAGGGGTGTGTTTTGGTGGTTTTTTTTTTGGTCTCCTGGCACTTTCTGCATCATCCAAGAAGCATTTCAGAATTTAAACATCACACAACACTGATCACGTTGTAACAGAGCATTGTCTGTCCCAGCCTAGTTATACTTGAAGAAAGATTAAGCAGAAAGACCAGCTAAAAGCTGGTTTAGAAACTGCTAAACTAATACTTTGTGCCATCTGAAAAAAGCTACATAATGTCTAGTTTCTTGCAATACAAAACTCAGGTTCCTAAATGGAAAGAGAACATTCAACTCCTTAAACTACTCATTTACCACAGTGCTAAGAAGTTCACAGGGAGGCTAAGCATTCCTTCTAACATAAGTCTACTACTAATGACTTTTTGCCCAGAAAGCTTCTTGATAGCATGAATTTAGAAAGAACTATTTGGACTCTACCTTCTTCCACACTAATCTGCAGATTGGTTATTCTACAGCCTTCCAAAAGTCCACATCAAGTCTAAAAATAAATCAGCGCTTTAATTAGAGAGTTTCCTGCAGCTATGGAATTATCCATCCATGTTTTGGGGGACAGGTACTAGAGAGGGAAAACATGTCAGAGGGAAAACTGAGATGTAAACATCTCAGTTTACAGCATCTTATACTTTAGGGATCCTCTCTTAATGCACAGTTAACTAGCATTCCTTTATTTTCTGAGGTTCTCTACAAAGTTTAAAAAGTGTCTTAGAACAGTTTGACCAAAAGGAACACAAAAGAATAGAGTTTACAACCCTAATTTGTGTTCTGTAGAAATTGTTTCACAACCATCTAGCAAATCCTGTTTAAATATCTGAATTCTTCAGGAAGAACTACTATGACAAAATAAGGTAAGGCTCAGTGATGCTCTCTACACACCCTAGAGCTCACAATGAAACCAAAGAAGTTAGTTCCAACATTTGTAATTCAGTTTTAGAAAACTGAGGAGTTATTTCTTGAGCCACAGAATCTCTAAGCTTTCTCCATGTAGTGCTTTCATAAGCCAGTTTTTATTAGAAGGAAGCCTCAGTATTATGAGGTGTTCAAACCTGGATTAAGGTTACCACAACTTCAGCACAAAACTGCAAAAAAGAGACCAGAAAAATACACTACAAGGTATCCTCTGTATTAACTGATGGCCACTGGAGTAAAGTTTCTCAGATATTCCACAGGCTTCGGAAGCACAAGCAATATCAGGAGCTCAAAACTATCTGCTGAAGAACATACCTCACTTAATGCACAGGACAGGACTATTCTTCACCATTCTAAGCTTGAAAGACTAGGATTTGGGTTATTACCTCCCAAGACAGACAAAGTAAATATTAGGTCCACTTGTCTCAAATGCAGAAAATCACTATGGGGCCCAGAATTTCACTGTTTTGACCCTAAAGCATCATCATTTTAACACCAACTGGTCACTGACACAGCTGTGACAAAGCAAACTATTCCTAAAATAAGGTTGCATCCCAACACACATTTCTACTCCACCTCCCACACTTCAGATGCAAGAGCTCCTACAAGAAGGAAGCAAAGCCTCAACCACCACATGCCTTTGAACTCTGTTTTACTTAAAATGCAACACATTTTGGCAAATCCCTTGAACTCAGAGGGAACAAGTAGTACTTGCAGTTTTCCGATTGAAAAAACAGACCTTGTTTGAAGTATCCCACGTGAGACAGGGAAAGCCTACAAGCAGAAGCACCAGAAATAAACTACAGCAAATATCCTGGCTTAAGATGGTGGTTTCCAGTTCGCAAAATTCACAGCCAGATGACATGCTGGAAAGAAGTTAAAGGTAAGACTTTGGCATACAGATTTCTCATTCTTCAGATGCTGAATTTATTTAGCTCAGCTGAGAAACTTAAAAGACCTGAAATTGTTTAAAAAAATTTGAATTAGAAACAAAAGATTTCTCTTATACAATGAACTGTTGTCTGTAATAAATATATTACTCAATTTCTCAAGTTACTATCAGATGGTTTGGGTTTGTTTTTAAACCAATAAGAAAGTCTCCTTCCAGAAAGGTGAAGGAAGGGTGGAGATACGGTATGCTAAGCCTTTGTCACAGTTTAGAAAGTGTATTTCTCATGGCAAGAGAAGAGGTGGAGAAATAAGCTCAAGAGACTTTTCCAGGTCATCTCTAATTAAAGCAGGGAATATATCACCACAGAAAACTAGGACCAAGAACTCAACCCAGACAGAGGTGAAACCATTTATTATTGCCAGCTGCTACCAGTAAGAAGTCTCATCAGTCTCCCACATTTAAACCCATCTTCTAGACTTGAAGGCCACCTAACATTCACATCACAGACAAGTTGTCCTGTCTGACAAAGATACTTGAAAAGATGCAGGATAACAGACAAGCTGTGCCTCCTGTACAAAGATGCTTTTCTAAGATGCCTTTGTTACTTACATTCTTTCCTACCACTACTCAAATGACAGGCAAGGATTTCATTAGTTTTGCTGAAAGATATTTACATCTACTACATTTTGAGTTCCACTGGAATTAGCCATCAGCATTGGCCTGTGACCAGTTATCTCCTTGCAATGTGAGATTTGGACTGTTTTTCCTCCCTCTTCTGGGCATTACTGCAGAGAGCACTGGACTATGCTGTACCGTGCTGAGGAACAGGAAGCATGGTCTACTGAGGCTTTTATACATGAACACCAAACCCTTTGCTTTCAACATAATTATGAATTACACATACTAGCAGTCATTATTTCAAAAATATGCTAGCTCAAACTAAGAATTATTGCCTATTTAAGCCATTCCAAACACAACCTTGTGGGCAACCACCACTTAAGAGTATTACTGTAACTTTCAGTCTATGATATTACTGAAAGCTTGGAGCTCAGGTCCTACACACCTCCACACGCTGTTTATAAATATTCTATTTAAAACCAAAGAAAGTATTTATTTTGTATACACAAACCCCCCACAGAATTCAGACCCATAAATAATAAGTTATACAGAGAGTATTAATGTTTGAAGAAATATACATACCAACAGGCTAACCCTACTACACTCCCACTTAAGTGATTCAGATAAGACCCACAAAATTTTGTTTTGCTCTAATGTTGGAGGGGGGGAGGCGGGGAACACAAAACCACATAGATGAAGACTAACTAGCCCTACTACTGAAACATTTGAATCACTCCATCAGTTAAGGAACAAAAGACAAAGAAAAAAAATAAAGATAAGCAGTATCATTACCTACCTTTTTGTAGTGTTTACCCGTAAATATGAGAAGGGTCAAGCAGGCACATATGTGCCTTAAAAATACTCAGGCCAGAAAAAAAACATATAGCACTGACCCTTAACTTTTAAGGCTGTGACAACTATTACATACATCCTGCTCGTCCATGACAGACTGAAATCGTATCAGCACTGAAGCACTGTTCTACTACCAAACCCTATGGGTTTAGAGCTGAGGGATTATACAAATCTCTTCCATACATCCTGCTCCCAAAACACACACAGCTAATAAACCTCCTTCTATTTGCCTTCAGGTTCCTTCTGAAGCTTCAAACATCTGCTTGGCTTGTTTAAAATAAAAAGCCCAGCTAGCAGGTTTGTTTTTATGATCCCAAGTGTGAAGTGTTCTTGCTGGAGGCCTCAGGCCAGGTGAAAAACACTTGTGTTAAGATGCTACTTCATGGCATTTCAGGGATCTAATGAGCTATATAATCTGCGCACTCCGAAGTCTCCCTAATATTAGCTTGCATACAACTATGGAAATTAAGAACAAGGAACCTATAGTAGTCCATTTTTCAGTAAATAGTACAGCTGGTGAACTGCAGATACTGCTAAATTTAGAACTCAAGTGCTTCACAGTGTTCTGTAAATATCCATACATCTCAATGCTTACAGTAACATGAAATATGCTTCTTTTCAAGCCTTACTGTCCTAATTCTTCATACTACAAGTAATTTCCCTCTCATGACAGAGTACTATGCCCGATTTAGTGCGGTAAGAAAGGCTTTAGTCTTTGTCTCAGTTATAACTCTCCAGAAGATCATTGTGTAACTGTACTGAATGAGCATACATATGTTCATATCCTTATTTTAGCAGTTTGACAGATACGAAGTTTACATATTTTCATATAAAACTCTAAAGTCTAAAACAGAAAGCAAGTTACAGGAAGTGCTATGCAAGAGTGAAGTTCCATGCAGGCTTGCATACAGTAGCTAAAGCTTTCAGCTGTATTATCTACCTTGAAAGAACCTGGAAATGCATTAAACAGATATGGCACGTAACAGACAAGCAAGTTCCCTCTCACGGCCCAAACTTGCTCTCAATCATAGCTGACCATCTGTAACTTCTTTCTCAAGAAACTTGAATTCATCTGGCAGGAGACACCACCTGAAGAGGCATCACACTGAAAAGACCTCAAGTTACAACATCCATCTAGGTATATGATCCATTAGAATTCAGACAACAGCAAGAATTTTCTTCAAAGGGAGGGTTGCAGTTATTACACTACAAATACCAAAATTAAATCCTCGTTTTAAGATTTTGTTGTTGCTCCCTACTTTGCTAAGCTACAATTTGTATCAACTTAATTACTTGTTTTCCAACTTACATTTTGCACAGCCGTGAGTCTTTGAATCAAGTCTCTAGAGAGATCTGCACTACAAATAAACTGCTCTGCTACACAAAAAAACATCAGTGACAGTCCACAAATGGTCATACTTAGAACAGACCACAAATCAAAGTCCATTAAAATAACAGAATAANTACTGCTCTGCTACACAAAAAAACATCAGTGACAGTCCACAAATGGTCATACTTAGAACAGACCACAAATCAAAGTCATACTTAGAACAGACCACAAATCAAAGTCATACTTAGAACAGACCACAAATCAAAGTCCATTAAAATAACAGAATAAAATACAGAGACAAGAGCAGTATGTATGCCAATACCAGCTGTGCTTTCAGCATTCGATTCAGATATTACTTCAAGCGTCACCAGGGACGACCCTCTTGACAGCCTTAAGATACTTCAATAAAACTTAATTCAGTTGAGCTATGCAGCTTAAGTCTTCCTAGGTCACTAGGCTACTCTAAAAGCAAGGTAACTACGTTCTTTGTCTATGCATTCAGCCTTCAAAAACACACTGAACAGCTGGAATCAGGAAAGGTGGTGCTAGATGTCAAGACACAAGACAAAGGGTACACAATTATAGTAGGTATTTAGAGAAAGCATTTGTAACAAGTACACAAACTCAAAGGAGTTTCACAAGACAAAGCTACCTTGCTTTTAGAGAAGATGAATATGTTAAGACAGAAAAACATGTGTGATTTTTTCTTTAAATACAGGAAGACAAGCTTCTGCTTCATGGAAAAGCTCTGTATTTTCACTGTATACTATCTTCAACACTATGAGATGCCTAGTGAGTCATTCATTCTAAAACCAAGTTCTCTGGAGCAATTTGCCAAACTGGATTCTTAGAAGTCACCAGGACTCCAAATCATGAAGTTTACTCACACAATAAAGTCTTAATGCAAACCCATGCTCCTGTATGGGAAACAGGTGGACAAAAGGTGCTGATCAGTACACAAGTCTTATGGACTACATCCACTATAAGGCAGAAAAATTCACTTTTCTTTGATTCAAAAAATGTCACATAGAAAGTGAAAAAGTTGGGAAAGCACAGAAATTTAGCAGTTTTCAATGGTGGTAGGTAAGCCACTTGTCTAATAAATTGAGCATTTAGCATCTGTAGACGACAACAGTGCCAGAGAGGACAGGACCGTGTGTGTTTACAAGGGAAATCTGTGTCCTCCCACTTGGGCACTTATATTTATAGATGACTGTATTCTGACAAGATCAGCTTCTGGCAACCAAGCTGAAGGACAAAACAAAGAAAAAGAGATGCAAGCCCGTCCTTTCAGCTCTTCACCTGAAAGCTCTCAATACTGATAAAAAGTGTGCTTTATCCAAACACACGTTAAAATAAGCCTCTGAAATCACATCTGGGTTTCTGGCATCTTCACTCATGCAAAGGTTAAGCATATTATAGTCCACAAACCAGTAACATCTTTTCTGTTGAAAATCTGAAACATCAAACCACTGTGTTACGGGAAGCTGCCGGCTGAGCACCTGGACCCAAGAAGTACTGAAGT
This sequence comes from Pedionomus torquatus, assembly GCA_013398155.1. Taxonomy (NCBI): domain Eukaryota; kingdom Metazoa; phylum Chordata; class Aves; order Charadriiformes; family Pedionomidae; genus Pedionomus; species Pedionomus torquatus. The sequence continues at coordinate 9,404 of VZRU01009613.1, read as the reverse complement.
GATAAACAAGCTTCTGACAGCTGCAGTCTTTTCTGCAGGTGCAAGAGGCATTTACTTTACTTCAGTTTAACAATTAGTTCAATAACTGGTTCAAAATTTAGAAATAGGTTTGGTTTTATTTGATCCTCTCATATCTTGTGCTCAACCGACAAAAGAGCAAGGGGAAGGGAAGGTTCCCTTGAATCAGTTCCAAGGTTTAAGACTCTGTATTTAACAGGACTATAAAGTTTAGTTCCAAGGATATATGGTATTTTACAACTGATTGCATTACTAAAAATTTGAGCACTACAGTTAATACCAAAAAACTTCCCACAATCAAGTATTAACCCTCCTTGAAAGCAAGCACCTTTCTGAACACAGTTCCCTCTGTACCACCCTCAGCTGCAGCTTCCCCAGCCAAGCTCACCCAGCAGCATCACTGACTACAGGATGCACCTAATCAAACAAACCTGGAAAAAAAAAAAAGGCATTCTAACAACCAAATCCCTACTTCAGTTGACTGTTAAGGAACTTGGAACACTTAATTCAGCTGAAGGCATTAAAAGCTAAGCAAGTAAATAAATCCTATTCTAGATACCCAACCTGTGGGCAGGAACAGGGATATGCTTTGGTGTGTGAGCACACAAATGCTGCACACTAGCGGCACAGTGTTATTCCTCACTTTACCCACCTCCAAATCCATGCCAGCTACCACCTTTCACCTCTTCTAGGATAATGGGGGGGGGGTATAGGGGCAACTATTTCTCAAAACCACTGTTCCCCAGCAGAAAATTGACCTTTTGGGATAACAGTGAGAACCTACTTATATCTTAACAGTTAGAAGAAGTGAAGTGATATTATGGCATTATGCAAATATGTTAAAAAGCCCTTTTATTATTTCACAACATTAAAAATAAGCAGCCATACTTCATCTTGTGTATCAAAATACAAACCAGTATTAGCATCCTAAGGTCCATTCAATATACATTTTACCACCCACACTGCCTTTAACTTCTGAACACCAGATGCGGCCTTACGTTTTTAGCAACCTATTTTGGATTGAAAGTGATGACTGAAGTAACTTCAGCTAACAAACACTCAACATCTTTAGAAAAGCAGTATCAGACTTTCTGAACCTCTGCTCAATTTAAGACTGCAGCATGATTTCAAAGGATAGACATGTTTCCTGCAAGCATACAATGGAAAGAATGGTGAGAAGACAAATAATTCCAGCTTGTAGGCAAATGCATCACAACTTTAACCACATTCAAATACACCTGGATTATGAGAATAAACTGCCAGATACACAGGGACTATGAATACAGCAATGATTAGAGTCAGACTAAAGAAATTACTGGAAGGTAGAGATGCACAGTAGTTTGAAAGTTTATAGGGAGAGATGCTGGAGAAGTAACAAAGATAATTTACTGAACTGTGTCAAACAATCCCAGAGACAGGGCTCTGAGAAACCCATTTCTACAAAGCACAAGATTTGTTACATAAGTCAAGTTCAGCAGGGGAGACATCAAGAGAACTAAGGTCTCAAAGAGAAAGTTGCCCCAGAGATACCAACAAATTCCAAATATAAATCCAAGAGGAGTAGCCTAATGGAAAGTTAGCCCCTAGTAGTGAGATTTATTTTTCAATGCCCAGCTTGCAATGCAAGAGAAGTTTCATCTCAATAATTGAGAGTTTAAAACAACCCTATGTACAGGTGACTTCAGTCATTCCACAATACCCATAATTATTTGCACAGTACCAGATTAAGACTGTTACATGTTCTATTTGAGTACAGCCAGGTACTAGCCATACTTTTTTTTTGCCATCTGTTTCAGAAGCTAGGTCTGCCTTCAGAAAAACATCAAATTTCATTCAACTGGTCTTCAATTCCCACATTCCAACAGGATTCCAGGGAACAGGCAGGCAACCTCCTGTTAATACTAAAAGGCAACAAGGAGATAAGTAGCATCCACCAGATTCTCTTTAAAAGTCAGAGTAATGGGTTTAGGGACAGGAGAGAAGCTACTGAAGTCATGCACCTAGGTTCAAAAGACTTCTACTGCTGGAAGGTAAGCAAAGGCTGAATAGTGAATGCAATAGTTGGTGGATAACCATACCCAGTGGTGCATAGCCAAACACATCAAGCGGGAACCTAGCTCTGTTCACTGATTTGTTTCCCCATCATCTGTTGCTGACAGAGTAGGCTTGTAAGCAGGAGAAAGGCAGGAAGAATGGCAAGACAGCATTAAAATTTTACATAACTCTGACAAATTGGAAAACTATTCCGCAAGAGATCTCCACAAGAGATTGGAAAACTGTTCTTCAAGTGAAAGGTACACTCAGGCAGGATTAACTGAGCAAACAGGAAGGCCAGTTCTTCAGAAGCAAGCTGTGGGCTAGGTTGAAGCAACAAGCTGACCTTGAAACAAGTGTTAAGCTGTTGTAAGAAAGTTAAATGTATGGGGATGCATAAACAGGAATCGGCTCCAGGGTACATGAAACAGTCTTTTTACTCCACTCAGCACAGGAAAGCCTCAGCTGAAGTTGGGCTTTAAGCACCACACAAGACCAGTGTGAACTTACTTGAGGGAAGAACAGGAATGATTAGAGCTGAAAAAAAACAAAACATGACCTCTCAGGAAGAGCTGAAAACACTAGTTTTATTTAGGCCAAAAGCATCACAAGGCTGTAGGGTGGAGGACAAGGCACAAGGAAACAGGAACATGACAAAAAGCAGTTCAAATGTTTTTAAAAAGATTACTTACTGCAGCGCAAAGAACAGCCGTCCCTCATGCCCAGGGAATTATGCCATAAGCTTGACTTGCAGTAGGGAAGATGTCTAACATCCATATTCAGAACAAGTTACAATGCTGAGGACAGCAAAGTGCTGGACTGAGGAGAAAACAGAGCTGGCTCAAGCTGCTTTTATGAATCACATCAGATATGCAATACAGGTACAGGGCAGGGGACTCTCACAACCAGCCTACAAGTTTTTCAGCTCAACTCTTTTTTTTTTTCCCTTCAAGTGACTACCTCAATTTCAAGGCACTGTAATGTCTTTGCTACTTAGCTATCCTCCTATACTTAAGTTCAGTTCCAATGAGCTAGAAGTTACTTCCAAGTCTTACAGTTAAAGCAACAGTATTTGCATGTTCAGGTTATTTTACTATACAACAAAAGTAAAGTCACAGCTGTCCCATACTTTCTTCACACAGAAATAAATCTACTCCAGTCATCTCCCATGGCAGTATGCAAGTTCCATCAATATTGCAGTATCCTGCTGTAATCTTTCTCCTCTGACCAAAAGAAACCAGAAGCCAATTACTTCAGAAAGATGTACGTGCTCAGCCTTCCAACAACCTAGAACACTGATGAATACATTTCATTGATGTGGTGTCACAAAGCACCATCACACAAACATCTGCACGCACCTTTCACTACGAGGATAGCCTTAGGCTTGGCAGGGACTTCCTCAGGATGGAAAACGCTGCACACAAACCAAATACTCCAAAATAAAAACTAAGATAAGCAGGATTTCACAGATGGGGAGTTGAAGCAGACAGCATTAGTTACAGCAAGTCTGGGGAAGTCTGTGCCTGAGGTAAGATACACATTCACAGTTAAACTGCAAAATCTAAAGTCACTAAATGGGGAAAGAATTAACTTGGAAGAGCTCAAGCACAAACCGGACACCTAAGAAGCATACAAAGACAAAACACTATCCTCTCTCATCCTCTAACAGTTTCAGTACTACAAGTATTTATCCAGGTACTTGTCTGCTTTGTTTAAATGCCTTCTGTCTCATTTATGAAACATGAAAGTGAGAGCAGCCAACAGTCCTTTTTACCCTCCAAGAGTTCAGCAATTTCTGATCCAAATATTGAACCAGACAGGTCTGGTCAGGATGGAGTGCTAACAGAAGATGAGGTGGTAAGCAAGCACACATGCAGAGCTCAAGGGGACTACCACTACCACACATACTGAGAAGTGAACAGTACAAGTTTCACATGTTCCAGTGCCAGCAGTATCTTCTAACCAGAGACTTTGCTATTGTATCTTAACCCTTGGTAACACCCTACAGCAAGCAACAGCACTTCAGTTCAGCCTCCAAGTTATCCCGGCTTCTCAAATTCATCAAGTTTCAACTTTGCTGTTCTGTTTCACCCCTCAAAAAATGAAAAGATGAAGTCCTAGGTACCCACCCCTTTCCCACTAGAAGAAATATATACCATATTTTAGTCAATTCAAGTAAGGAGTTATTGAATGCTGTTTTTAATTACTCTCTCTCCTCCTCACTTACTAAATACTGCATCAAACTACACTCTGGAGCACAGCAGTAGTCTTAAGGTATGCTTACACACCACTACACTCAATTGCTCATTATGTCCTATTTGGAATAATTTGCCACTACTATTCAACTGGGATAACTGAGCAAAAAGGTTGCTTTTTTCTTAGCTAGGATTGCAATTCTGTCAGTTCATCAAAAAAAAACAAAAAACAAAAACCACACCTATACAGCTATGCAAATAGATCCTGGCTATCTAAATAAGGACCACCAATTTAAAAAAAAAATAAAATCCCACACTCTTAAGTAGTCCATAGAACAGAAGCCTCCTGTGTTACAAAGGTGGTTCATACCACAATACAAAAAACACTTGTGACCTCTGTGGCCATCTACATGTTAACTAAGAAATGCTGAGCTGCACGAGGCAGAACCCAGCAGATCCAGACCTATCCAGCCTTAAGCATGTTTCCACAACTCTGTTGACTCATAATCTGTCACACCTGAGGTTCCAGACTTCTGCCTTTTTCATATTCTGCACACTGCTTTTGGACTCTGGAAGTCGATAGAGCAACAGTTTGATAGTGCCAAATGACAGCCAGCTTTTTTCATTTGCATGCTTCCTTAAGTATGATATTTTTTTATCCCTCTAAAGAGATTAAATCAACAGAAAACTTGAAGGAAGACCCCCCCAAAAAATGCATTTCTTAATGGGAAAGCAGGGGGACCTTTTAAAAAAAAAAAAGTTTTGCTCTGTAAGCAAACTTTGAGAGTAAAATAAAGAACACAAGCATCACACAGCATCCAGTAGTAACTGTATGAAGTATAGGAAGATTTTGCTATGACAAAACCTAAAGCCTCAATTCAAATGGTGAAACACATGTGTAAAGCACTGAAGGAATCATTTAGTGCCACTAAACAAACTGCACACAGTAAAAATAAAACATGCTGCAATAATCTGAACTGCCTGATTAGGTTAAAAAATACATTTACCCTACAAATTAAAAAACCTCCTAAACTCCTCAAAGGCATTAATGCTGTTCACAATGTTATTTGAGATGCAAATTAGAGACTTAAAGTTAATATAACACCAACAGAAGTTCCTATTATTCCCATTCATGGCTCAAGGGGAGGCGACAGTAGAAGAGAAGCCATAGCCTCAGTTATATGAGGTCTTATGAGGACAGTAAAGGTTTTTCCTCCATTTTTAACATTATTTCACCTTAACTTCAGTTTAGAAATCACCGAATTATAAATGTGATCTTTCAGAAAACTTAAATGCATTAACAAACAAACAACATGCCAGCTGCCAAAGCTGGTTGGCTGAGGGGGGTGTTAAGGAGAAAGAAGTATTCCTCAGAATAAAGGCATTCAGATCCTGTCTTCCAGGATCACAGATCTCAGTCTAAAACACAAAAGTAAGGTATAGACAGGGGTGCTGCAGATATTTCTTCAACTATTTCCTGTACCAGCTGGGTTGCAATTTTAAAGCTTAACAAACACAGAAACAGCTTGCTTACATCTCAAATGCCTTTCCCACAACAACATGCAGGTCTTGGTACACTGAGTAAGTTGTGCAAGTGACACTTCTAATGACAGCTCTAGGCAAAATATTGTTGGGATTCCACACCCTTAGCTCTATCTATACAGACAGACTTACACACATTGAAAAGAAGTTGCCATCACCGTCACTGCAGGTCCAAAGCTCTAGGCCTGCTGTTTGATCTATCATTGGCAGTATCTTTCCCTACAATTTACTAGAGTTTAATTTTCACAGGAACTTAAACCAACTTTGTCACACCAAATTCAGAGCAATGATGCTAACATCAGGTAATCAGAACTCTTGATCTTACTGTTAACATCCAACAAGGTAAATAAGTGGTGGCCTGCATTTCACAAATATAAACAAGCTCAAACAGTGAAGCCAACTGCATTAGTTTTGTTTCTGTAACTTAGAAAATACAAAATGTTTCAATGAGGAAACTTTCTACAGCAGGATATTCAACTACTTGCTTCAAAAAACACTGCCAGTAAGCTGAGAGCCCTAACCTAGCTAATGTATTTAGCAACAACCCTCCCTACTTCCTCACTTCAAACCCACCCCACCCCCCCCAAAAAAAAAAAAATCAACTGAAAAACAGTCTTTATATGTGACTTGTGCCCACTACAAAACATTAGAAGCTAGCTCAGCAGCTTCTTACCAGCTTATTGATGACTTTTCCCAAACTGGACAAACAAAAAAGCAAAAAGAGTACAAAACAGAAATGACAACATTTAAGAGCTGACAATAATTACCTTGATTTCAGGTTTTACTATACTCAACAGTACTGCAATATCCAGCTGGGTCACAAAAGAGTTTGTAAAACAGCCTAGAAAGGAGTTGAAATTATGCCCTTTTTTATAGGCCTCCTTTTGCAGGGAAAAGAAAATCCTCGAAGAAAATAATTTTCTGAAAATATGACTGTCTCTATCCCCCTTGCAGAGTATTTACAGTTAAGAGACACAAACAAAGCACATATCTTTTTTTATATATATACAGGCTCTCTTTCATCACTGGATTGCAGCATTTCACTGTCAGCTAAGATCTTCTTAAACACCTAAACTTCATGACATATAAAAAACCACGTTGTCACCATGAACTGCTACCTCTCAGGTACACACAGTCAATAGATTAAAACAACTACCAAGAAAATATAAGCCACTGTGCTGGGTTCAAGTAGCTGTTTTCCTAGCCATGAATTTCTTCCCTAGAATTAATGCTCATTAAACCTTCCTTCAGGAGTGCTCTTAAGGCCTTTCACAGGTTTCTGTGCAGTTTCACTCCCCCAGCAAGCTTATGTTACTTACAATGGACAGGAATCTCTTACATGTTCTACTGCAATATATTTCAAAGTTTAAGTTTATAGGTAGATGTGTAAGACTGAAGGCAAGGTCTTATGAACATCTGCCTGCGAGATCATTCTTAGAATAATACCCAAACTCAAGAATGCAGTAATCTAAAAATAGTCCATGTTTATTTTATAGAAATCAAAATGAAAGTTTAAAGCAAGCTAAAAGAAAAAACAAAACTAGTGGGCTTACAGGGGAGAAAAATTCACTGTTGCCAAAAAGGAAGAATTCTTATTTTATGACTTTCAAAATACACTAAAAGAAATGCAAATCACAATATAAACACTAATATTTTGTACTAAAGGTTTAACAAGACTTCTTGTTACTGTTTAAGCAAACTCAAAGCACAACCAGAAAGGACAAATTCTTAGACTAAAACTCAAAGTCAGCATCAAAAAAAAAAGTGTTGGAGCAAGGAAAGAATCATGTTTGGAAAGTTTTAAGTACACCACGTTTCTAAAGGGAATAATCTATCAAACCACAGGAGGTGACTAGAACAGCCATCATCACTGCTAACACAAAGGAATGTAGATTGGGGGGAGGCAACAAGAGGAAGGGGGAGAAAGAACAGGCAAGGGAAAAGGAGAAGCTAAAAAAAAAAGGAGCTACAGTAATGGCTACCAGATTCTGAAGGAATTCCTATAGGAAAGAATAAATCCTTCATGCCATTTTAAAATAAAGCAATCCATGCAGTAAATTGCAGTCATCACACTGAAAGCTTAACATTATTGAATCTGCCTACTATATTTTCATAAATACAGTTTTATGCCATAAACTAAACTTTCAAAGCTCCAAACAACAGTTGCAAATACAAATAATATTTCTTCTTTCAGCCCCCTCATTCTTCTGAATCATAGTACCCTGCAGGAAAAACAGCTTTTCAAGAGGAAGTAGAGAAGTTTAACTACACCAAATTCAAACCATCCCTTTACAATTATTTAATCAACTTTAATTCTCAAGTTAAAGAGACAATAACTATGGGTTACACACTGGCAGGCAAAGGCCGCTAGAGGACAGCCAGATTACCACAGCATGGAACATCCTGAAAGGATATCATTAGGGGGGGATGATCTTGCAGATCAGCCAGTATTTTAAGTTTTTGTAACAGGCAGGATCTGCTTCCATATGATGAAGAGCAGACTTTTGTCACTGATAAAAAAGGTATGATTAAAAATAACCTAATACAAACAATGTTTCCCAGAAATTCAAAATGAGTAGCAAACCCATTTTCTATTGAGGAATTCCACCAGCTTATACAGAAGTCCTTTGAATACGTTTTAACTCCTTATGCATACTGATGTCCTGCCTCTGAGTACTCCTTCCAGGGGTTTTGGAAGTGCAGTAATTGTAACGATACAAGCTCTTTGGGCTCAATCATGTACACTGCATCTCCAATAAAACTAGATCAAGTCACATGCTTCACTAACAAAGTTCTTGCTATTCTGCAAACATTGTACTCCAAATTTCATAAGCCTGACTCAAAGCAAACTGATCATTCAGAATTAGAACACACCCAGAAACATTGCAGATTGCCACAAGATCCCCAAACTTACTGGTTCTTGCCAAAAATGGCTTCAACAAAAATATTTTCTAGCAGTCAGGCACATGAATGGGAGGCAATATAACAGTAAAGGCTGTAATAACTGTTCTCAGGAGCTAATTTTAATGTAAGCACACTGAACCAGAAAATAGATTTGGCCAGCTGGCCCAACTCATCCCGAGGCCTAGAACCCAGCACGCACATTGAAAGCCCATGTCTTAGCTGGTCTGACTCGCCACACCACTCTCAACCTGAAAGTTAAGAGTGCTACTGTGCAGCACCACTTCTGTAACGGCTGCTTGATAGACGGTTATGATGGATATAACATTTACCTAAAGAGAAAACGCCTTAACTTTCAGATCTCTACCAGAAGAGTTCCGATAACTGATTCTAAACTAGAGGATCATCTGCAACGGCCGCGCTCTCTGTCTCACCAGACCCACGGTGACCTACTTGCTGCTTAACAGCATCCCAAATTTCAAGACCGTACATCTATTTAGCCTTCTTGCAGGCAAGAAGATACTTAATAAGCCAAATAATCAGAACAAAGCCATGTTGCTGCCCTTAGAAAAGCCGGAATAGCACAAAGGACCTATTCACTCGCCCATCCCAGACTTTTTAACCCAATTGGTCCGTTACACTTATGAGCCATAAATGAGAAATCAAGTTTCTTATTGCTGGGGGAGGGGATAGAGAAAATAATCACGGTGCTCA